>QNGE01000092.1:240847-273576 GCA_008508345.1 Paragonimus westermani | reverse complement strand
GGGGTTATCGATTGGAGTTAACAGGCAGTAACTGTGTCTCCTCTCGAGACGATCGGGCAACCTGATCATTGCTCACAAGCGAGAGTGGTTGAGCGTTCAGATTTGATAATTCGGTCGTGCCTAATGTGAGCTAATTATTAGTTTTAAAAAAACAAACAAACAACGAACACTGTTGCCATCAGTAATCGCAGTCCCTATAACCGCTCCGTGCAAACGGTCCCCAAATTCCCTTACTTGGTTACGATTGACCGTGCGGATGTTTGGGTTCAATCAGGATGGGTGTCAGTTCAGCCGGCTGACTCATCAGTCGAGATAAGGTGGTTTCAGTTAGACAATCATGATCTAGGATGACACGTCGACGCGTATACATTGAACGAAATGAACCGAGTTAAGTATATCACTCGCTTTCTGCATGAATTGTGTCTGTACATCAACTGATCTCTTTGGGAATGCACAGAATTTAAGTGCACCAGCTTATGATGATGCTTTTCCTAAAGGCAGGTCGAGCCTGTGGATCCTCGAAGTGAAGTTAGGCTTTCCTTGTTCTGTTTGACAATCACTCTCTTTCTGATAAAGCCAGTTTTTACTGCTAACACGAGCAGCTTTGATTCGGATAATAATGGTGTTAGTGACCTTCATTCCCATAGTCTGGGGGGTTGCTCAGACATTCTGTTCACAAAGGTGTGTCCGCATCAACATAACCATGACCTCATGTTGTTCTTACTCCGTTCAGTTGCACTCATTGATGGATGCAAGTTCTCAGTCCCACACCGCCTTCCGATTACTGGAAGGTTTATCACCAGCCAGATGTCATTGATCGTGAACCGTGGTGTCCAAAAACCATTCGAAGATAGAGCCAAGCTGTTTGATCTGTACAGCTTACCATGTTTACAACGATGTATTATGATTAAGAGGTCTGCTTTGGATATCTATCAGTTATCTATCTAGTTATCTATCAGTTATGGTTCTTGTAACAGTTTTGCTATCAGGACAATCGACAATTCAAATGTGAGTAAATACAAGAGTTTGGAAATCACAAAAATAACCACCAGCACAACTGAACATCACGCAGACCTGGAAACGATCCCACTGTGTGTGTATGTGTGCTCCAGTAGAACAGTTAGTCAGAAGAGGTTGTTTTCAACAATGAGAACACAACAGGATTTGCGTCTTCCCGTTGTTTTATTCAAGTTCACCAAGGGAACGAACTGTTTTAAGGAAGATTCCTGTCAAAACTTTTGAAATATACTATTAAAATGAGGTTAATACAACAGAGATTTCGTAACCAGCCAAATTCAGAGTAGATGATCAGCCAGTCGTACTTAATGTTTCTATAATATACATGGGGACTGGAGCTCGAATGCCGTTTGATACAAGGGTGTGTAGTACTGTTGAGCTCTAACATAAGAATGAAACTCCAGTTTAGTGCATTATCTCTGGTTGAATAAGTCAATAAACGTGAATCAAGTTAGTGCAACACTCGGTTTGTAATATTTCAAAACTAACATAAAATACGTGCGTACCTGTATGCTTGCCGCGGTGCTGAAAAGACAAGTAACTAAGGCCTGATCCAAACTTTGTTGAAAATTCTCGAATGGATTGTTTGTGCCCTCAGGCAGTTCTTGAAGATGATTAATTCTGTCAGAAGACAAATGTGAACGTGAAATAATCGGCGGATGTCTCGGACCCTGAGAACCATCCGGCAGACAAGAAGGAGATCGGGGGGAGCGTTTGGAATTTATTGGTCTAGACGGACTACGAGCCAATCGTCGTGATCTGGCTAATCGATAACGACGCGGATACTGGCTGGTCGTTTCGAGGCACGGTATGAAAGCTTTGAGGAAGATGGACACTTCATTTTCCCAAGCAGCTGTAGGTGGGAAATAAATGTGATGGGAAATACGCATAACGAAAACAGTAACAAACGAAGCAGAATTCCCTAGTGAAACTTCACTCGGGAAGCCAATGTATTGAAGACAAATGAACCGTACAAACCTATAGTTATATTCCAACAGCGACTGTACAGAGGGAACGTGAATGTATGGGTGTCGAGAGAAGGAACCACCAATACCGTAACATTTGTAAAACAGAGGAATAAAACGCCAACTTGTACAGATTGAAGTATAAGTCAGCCTTAAAGTAGTCAGTACTCACATTCCACAGCGCATGAAACAGTCTCGCTGACCTTCCGTTTCTAACCACATGCACAACTTCCATGCTCTCCTTCAACTAGTTCAGCCTCATATGATCTGATGGTAACCAATCGGAGCCAATCCATGGATAGCCGTTAAAGTTATGGTACTTGCGTGTCACCGATATAGCTAGACAACGTAACTTTGACATCGAGCACATTATACTGTGGATACAGCCTGTCTACCATATCTACCCGGTTGAACATCACACATATGATTAGTCTGAATCTGGGCCGCTCATAGTTGGTTGTACATGTAACAGAAGACATCACTTAGACTTGAAATCAGATTCGACAAAGTGTATATCTAAAGTTCATTTTGCTGTTCATAAATACACATGGGTGAAACGGCAATTCACCTGTATAGGTCAATACATCTACCGTGTTGTTCACCGTCCAGGTCAACTGATCAAACAGCTGCTTAATTTTCGACGAATCAGCACCTGTGATAGAAAAGTGGGAGTAGGGAAGGTCACCGGGACAAGAAAAATTAAACGGCACAGATACACTGGAGTGAACACAGTGTCCAAACGGAAGCCAAAATACAATCGGGCACATATACTTGAACACAATTGTAATTTTTGAAAAAGAGAAATCGGCATATCATGGTCAAACGGTAATTTCATAGATGTTACGACTGAAGAGTACACGGAAGCGGTCAAGCAGATTTCATCGACATTAACGGTAGGCATGTATACGTAAGTAAACAGCAAGCTTGACGGGCCATCCCATAGGACTGCTAAGATAGAAACTGGGATCACTCAAGGCCGGAGAAGATAGCACCATATTGAGAATCTTATCCATTCCGAATTTTACGATGTTAATTTCGTGTGGGGTGCCCCCTTGTTGTGTTGTTGCCTAAATAGTTACGTAATTTGTAGCCTGCACAATTAATCGATCAGATTCAATTGAAAGTTTACCCCATAAAACATTTGTTATCCGCAAGCTAAAGAACAGATGAGTGGGTCTCTGCCTTTAGTATGAGGAACAAAATTCTCATACACTAAGCGCACATACTAAGCAAGCATAACTACTTGGGAACAGAGGCTTGTATAGTGCACTGACTGTTGTATTAACAACAAAGGAGTAGGGCATAAAGAATCGGACAAAAAGGTTGGACACCAGTCCAAAACAGACCTGTTACTCGTTCGCTAGAGGTCGACGAATGATTTGTTAATTGTTCCAGTCGATGCGTGCTGGTATCCAAAAGGGTGTAGAGCATACGA
Source organism: Paragonimus westermani (assembly GCA_008508345.1). Classification (NCBI taxonomy): domain Eukaryota; kingdom Metazoa; phylum Platyhelminthes; class Trematoda; order Plagiorchiida; family Troglotrematidae; genus Paragonimus; species Paragonimus westermani. The sequence continues at coordinate 270,159 of QNGE01000092.1, read as the reverse complement.
CGCACAAGGCAACGACTAACCGGTCCGGGATCGACTCCACGTACTGATGTGAACGAGATTTAGACGAGAACAGAAGAACGGATTTAACCATTGAAAATAAGGTATGTGGAGAACAGACTGAAACTGGATTATTTGACAACGATGAAAAGCTTGGCGTAAAGAAACGATGAGAAAGACCGGCAAATTCAGCCACAGCCCATGGGCATTGTGGTGCGAATTGTGAAGCTTGATATGAAGATGATCGTACTAACAAGTTTGACAGGTGCTTGTGCCGTCCACCTAAAATGCCCATGGAAGTAAACCTCTTTTCAGCCCATACACATTCCGTCAAAGCCCCTAGTTACGGCTGGATCCCCGATTTTGATTACTGTGAACAGATCCGTGATCATTTGGGCCGTTTTGATGGTGTGTTCAGCAAGATGAACCCATTTCTTGTACTCTTATCTGATGTGTCCAGTCAATTCCGGATGCAACAGCGGTTGCGATAGTGACGATGATGGCGTAGATTGTTGAACGGCAGCGAATTTCAGTTGCCTGTATATTCATGAATGTTACAAATTTATCCTGATAAGACCAATGTGAGTCAGCAAGTACTGATTTTGGAATAAGAACACAAAAATGAACGCTACGATGATTGGATATTCGTGAAGACCAGAAAAAAGACTGACACTGTACCGATTGCACACTGTCTGATAAAATCGAAACCCCTCTCATCATTTCAATCAATAATGTGCCGTTGTCACATATCCTCACCTGGCGACATCATGTACGTGGTATCACAAAAGATCAGGACATGTTTCGTTGGGAATTAATGGTGTGATAATTGGCAACGCAAAGACGACCGTTCAACGACCTACAGATGTGTGCATCCTTAATCTCATACTCGCCATAGAGCGGTAAAATGGCTATCACAATTGGGCACACGCCAGCAAGTGCTACCAGCGCCAGTGGGTATGTTGCCGTGGTGACCAGTTTGATATGGATGATCTTTGGCCGGTGGCAGCCGTAATTAATTCAGCTTGCTGTTGTGTGCACACGGACACGGATCGATAACAAAAATTGCTGCAAAATCTGGAAAGTGGTGTTGGATGCTTCAAATCCTCTCTCTTCTGCTGAGCACACATCTGTAAATAAAGAAACGATACAACTTTAAACTGAGAAAGCAGTGGGGCCGAACAGACTGGGACTCGCTGTGCTCAAGGAGTGTGTTGAAATTGTGGATGTGATTTTTGCAAATGTATTCCCGGAGTGCATAACACACATATACATTGCTGAGTATTAGAAAACTGCTAGCTACATACCGGTATTGAAACGTCTTACTGATGATGCCTTATTTTAACGTATAGCTCGGTTACTTGTTTGTAAGGTGCAGACACTTTGATATTGAATGTTTGAATAAAGAGGTGACTATTCTTAGTAGTTAGGTCCCCCTTCCTTTCTGGTCATGGTTTACCTTTTTCTTCAAGGTTGTAGGGCGATAAACCATCTATGAGAACCAGTGACGTATTACTGTCTATCACAGTGATGATGATTGGATGTCTGGCCCAGATGGCATGGAACCACATCAAACGTGTACATTAGTAATCGATCAGGAAAGCTGAATTTTGATGTAATCATTTTACTGAACGATAACAAAAGTGTTCCGAATAGACAGTTCGAGATAGGTTCCTACAAACTACTTCAATGGGATGTATACCATGATGAATTGCACACGGGTATGGGATAGGTAAAGAAGAAAGTTGGTAAACAAAGAGAGTCACTACGGAAAGTGGTGATGGACGTAGAGAGTGGTGAATTGGAGAAAAGTTGTTCACAACAACTCTAAAGCTATTCTAACATCGTGCATTTCCAACTGTCAATCGGAATCGTGGTAAAAAGAATTCATGAGATAAGAATTCATGTCAAGCATCGATATTGTGTTCCAATGTTGACAGAATCGCACAAATGACAGCGACTACCATAGACTATGCAAAGACGCACTGGGTTTCTTCGGTATTGGACCCACGTGGTGTGAGCTGATGATACGAGATGTAGTTCGAAAGTTGTCACAGCTATCTCACTCAACAAGTCTCGTTCTTACTGGACCACAGTGTCGACGAAGCCTGAAACATTGAAAGCTTACTCCACCTAGAATACGTTCATCGATGAGGAAGGGAGAAGCTGTTAGGAGTGTCAGTGGAGCAGGGCAAGAGTATCAGGCAGCAGATACTAGAAGCTTAGCCTTCAAAGCAGTAAATTATGACTGAAATGGGTGACTTTTCACTTAAGCATGTAAGTAAGAGGCTAGATAAGCACCCTTCGATGGAAGGTAGAGATGACTGTTTCGACTCGATGGGACAAGAAGAAATCCCTGATTTCGTCTTTCTAGAGTAGGCAATTTTTGGTGTCCGATTGGTCGTCGTGCTTGGTGATCTAAATATTAAGCTCGGCGCACAACTGAACATCAAATTCATCAAATTGAGCTGCCAATTTATCAGTACTCTGCACAATCACAGAAGCAGTTTTTGGTTTGACAGTTTACAAAGCCATGCAATGAAGTGTAAATACAACGGCAACATTGATGGAAAATGCATGAGTGGTGTTCTAACCTCGTATGGTTTTCATAAAGAAAACGCCGCCAACGAAGGAAGGATGGACATCAGTAAGGAAAACAAAGACGCCAGTTTATTCAACGGAGGAACTGAGTATAAGGATACGTATAAACGGTTTCGAGGAACGGCAAGTTTTTAACAGTTGTAACGAGAGCTACGGCCCACGAGCGCGCGCCCAGATAACAGAATAACGGTTAATGAAACGGCGAACGGAACGGACAACGGAGCATACACGACTAGGTCGTTACTTCCCGGCCAACCCAACCACCCGAGGTTAACGCGTGAACACAGAAAAAACACTCTCCTACGAACAGAACTCCTTCACACCGCTCAACCCGAAGACAACATGGTCACAAACTCGGCACTATTTATAGGGTTTGGGACTAGCAACAAGCAAGGCCAAAAGAATGGACCAGACAAAAGTCCAGACAATGCATAGTAGGCGTGTATTTGGGATGACAATCCCAGTGGTTACAATGGCTGATGACATTCGTGAAGACCGGAGGAGTACACGACCATGGTAACGGTGAGGGTCACTGTCAAGTGTGCTTTGTTAGTCTTGCCGAAATATTTTCGGGGAACTGGTGACTTTCCGAACACGTGCGTGTTTTGGAAGAAGTGATGAAGTGAATAGGTGCACAGATGACAAGCCCATCACAAGTGGTTCACTACCTCACGAGGTGTACACGTAGGGGACGTCGCCGTCATTTGTGACACATCAGCTCATCGGGATGTTCAACCGAAAGGTACGGTAGCAAGTGCACCACCAGGATCCGATGATTACGTAGAACAAACATTCGTGAAACCCCACAAGGTGCTGCAAGGCGTGATACCAGGTCGTTGTCTTATGGAAGGGCACGACAGGAGGTGGTTCCGGAATGTGCGAAGTTGATCTAGAATTTGCAGTGCCAGAGTTTGCATAGGAAGCCAAGTGGCTTTAGCGGCCTTATGCTGGGTCTGTCAAAGTTCCTCTAGTACGTTTGTCGTCTTTGTGCGGTATGGTGCGGAGCGATCAATCCGCTGAGGTGTGTCTGAATTGTTTGTAGAAAGCCGATCCGAAATTTGCCCTTACCAGTCTCAGCTGTGTACAGTAAACGATCACGATGAATTTTGTACCACAACTAAACAAAGTGTTTGCTTTCTTCCCTCCTTAATTCTCACGGCTTATCTATTAAAACCTCATTCCTTGACATTGTCTGACACGCACCCACCTTCACTCACTTCCCGTTGACTGGTGGCTATTTGCAGATTCATGTTGTAACGCAACGTACTGTCGACGCCGTCTTGGTTCTCATTTGTGAAAGTCATATCCATGTCTTGCTGGGCCTTCGGCTCACACTTGTTTTGGTTATCTCCTTTTACAGGACTGTCGTTGGAAACCCCACTTTTGAGGAACGCTGTCCCTCGGTGTCTCTACGTTGCACAAAGTGGGTTTACAAGTGTAACGGGTACACGAAGTCAGAACGTCCGACTTGTCTATTACAGTGTTTGGTTAATCCATTTGGAACGCCTTTCTGCCACATAATGTGTGTATCCGGTTGATTCACATTCAAGATGAGATAGCACCTTCACTGTAATTTTATCGAACAGTGCCACATCAATTCCAACCCTTTCGATAACCTTCTCAGACGAGTACGCGTCACTGAGTGAAGTACCCCAATTCACCAGGAGCGATGTAACAGTGAAGATGAGTCGGGGAGTCATAAAACACATTAACATAAACAAGAGGCAGAGAAAAGGGGCAGCTGATCACCGCAATTGAAGGGCGAACCAAGCTGACGGAAAACACCAGCCGACCCTGCCAGGATTCGAACCTGGAATCTTCTGATCCGTAGTCAGACGCGTTATCCATTGCGCCACAGGGCCACGCCAAACCGGCCCGGAAAAACTCACACAGTTTGTGCTCCCAAACAGATTCAATAACAACCTTCCCTCAACCACTCATGCCCATAGTTGCCCGCCTCAAACATGAGGTAGGAAACTCAAAACTGTGTTCTCTAACAACCTGAAACAAACTCCCCACAAGCAAACTAACAGTCAAACTAATCCAACAAAACGACGCAATGAGGCGCTAAAATATCGCAACCACCACGCTGAATGCATTAAGTGTCTCAACCAATCTATGTGATGCATCGCCGCCCTGGCGCATCCAATCGGTGTCTCTCAAACCCCCCAATCCCCAGTCTCACGCTAACGCAATTCGGAGGGTGTAGAGAGAACACGGATGAATCTGCAAACAAACTTTATTTAATCGACCTGTGAAACATCCCAGTAGTAGGAGTGACAGTGTCGAACATTTTGGCTGATTGGACCAATAATCTTGTTGGAGCGCTCCTCCGTTTTCGTAGGCATGCGATAGCCAACACGGCAGATATTGAGGAAATGTTTTTGCAGGTTCGGGTTCCGGAATGTGACAGGTGGACTTTAAGCTCTTTGTAGTGGAGCTCATCTTCTGTGGATCAACCTCCTGAGATATACGCGTTGAATGTTCACCCTTTTGGTGTCACTTCTTCAGCATCCTGTGCAAACTATGCGTTTCAACGAGTGGCTACTGATCATGGACAAGATTTTATGCCCTCAACAATATCAGCTACAAAGAAGAACTTCTATGTGGATGACTGTTTGTTATGGGTCGAAACGACTGGGGAAGCTATGTCCGTTGTAGACGAAGTTCGCACTCTGCTACAGATGAGTGGGTTTCTTTTTTGCAAAATGGACATCTAATAATGCTGAGGTTGTTAAACATATACCCTTAGAGGATAGACTGTACAAAACTGTTAACGTAGACCGAGAGAGTTCTCGGTATAAAGAATCTTGGGTGTGACGTGGGGAGTGATAAATGATTGTTTCCAGTTTCAAATACACCTTACGGATGCGTCTTATGCTAGGAGGGGTACACTGAAATGCGATGATTCTTTATATGACCCTTTGAGAGTAGTTGATCCAATGCTACTTCCAGCTTGTAAGCTGCTGCAGGAATTTTGTGGTTGGGGTTTTGTTTGGGACAGTTGAATAAGAGAGACCGATCGTCTAACCTGGGCGAACTGGCTAACAAACATCCGATCAGTTAAATCAACTAAGGGGTCTCGTTATGTTTCTCCAGGCACATCTACTGCCATGGGAATAGGACTGCATTCGTGTGATACATCTGAGGTGACATACGATGCAGTTGGTTACGTTAGGCTGACAGCGTCGAACAGTACGGTTTTTTGCATTCTAGGCGAATTAAAAGTGACTGTTGAGAGGCACACTTCCTGAGCAAATAGCCAGGACGCATCGCACCACTTCGATCGGTCGGGCCAGGCCGGATCATATAGTCGTGGGCGGTGGTATGGTTCCACTCAGCCAATCAGATTGCAGCCGTGCGCATGTGTGCTATCTGGACTGTGATTTTGCACGTTGCTTTCTGATGGCCCCAGTAACGTGATTTGTTCTGACGTTGTGACTACTATCCCTACCTGTTTCATTTGATTCGCTCTGTCTGTCGACCATTTACGGTAATCGTTTCGTCCTATAAATTTCGAGCCTATGTGGTCTAATTTCGTCTCGCTCTTCTCATAAACGGTGTTACCGCGTCTTTTCTCACTTCTTGGCTTTGGGTCAAGCGACTTGGCGCGCACCCAAAGAGACGGTCCAATAGTGGCCCGTGTAAAATCGTTACCATCCCAATACTTAAACTTACAACGGCTGTCCTCGCAGCAAGACTGATGAGGCTCCATGTGGACGAACTGAGAATGCGTATCGACCGCGTAGTACTGTGGACGGACTGAATGATAATACTGCAATATATTCGTAATACCTCGTCGCGCTTAGCGATATTCGTTGCAAACCGAGTGAGAGAAATACGTAAGTACACCACTATATCACAGTGGAGACGAGGTGAACTCGATCGATGTAGCATCAAGAGGAGCTCCACATTCATCTCCAGATGAGATGGATCATTGGCTTCAGGGATCGGAGTTTCTAGCGCTTTCAGAGAACACCTGGCCAGCGTTATCATTCTCCAGTGCACTGACAGACGGTAACTGTGGGGTTAGGCGTGTTCTGACTGTTGAGACAGTGCATACAGTTAATCCTATTTTGGAATATCCGATGCCACAATATTCCAAGTGGCTAAAATTAGTGAAAGTAGTGGTATGGCTCTCTCGCTTCGTTTGCCTACTGAAGTCTGTAAACCGAAGAGATCTGGCGGAGTCGGGGCCATTGCGTGTATTCAAAATGGAACGAGCAACTGGTCATGCTTGTCCAGGAGAAATGTTTCCCAAATGACCTGAAATACCTCAAGGTTAACCCCATAGACAAGAGATGTATAGGCCATTTGTCCTGGTTGAGACTAGTACGAATAGACGGTTTATTGTCTTGGAGAGAGTGCAAGCTGTGGCGCTGACAAAGACGACACAAAGCCTGTTATTTTACCCTCGCACAGCACAGTCACAAAACTTATAGTTAAGTATCACCATGAAATGGAAGGTCACACGGGTGCCACATATATGCTTGCATCTATTCGGACAAAATTTCGGTTGTTAAAGAGGACGGCGACTGTCGGGCGCGTGATTAATAAGCGCTATAAATGCGAGTTAGTTTTGCTAGACCACGTGAGAAGCTAATGGCTCCATTACCAATAAACAGAGTGTCATTTGAAAAAATGTGACCGGCAAATGATGAATGGAATCTGAGAACACATATCGGACGTCGGCATCCACAGTAATTGATGCAACAACAGTATCATCTGGTATTCTAGTGCTCATCTTCTGAGATATCAACTGTGATAATGCATCTGCATCCCCAAAGTCACCAGTTCTCATATATTTGACAGTAAAATCATAACTCATAAGCGTGAGAGCCCATCGCTAAAGTCGATTTGTAGTATGAACGGGAATACGTTTAGCAGCACCAACTAGAGACAATAGTGGCTTATGATCAGTGCACAATGAGAACCTGCGACCAAGAAGCATTTTGTGAAACTTTTTGACCGCGTAAACCAAAGCGAGACCCTCTTTCTCAATTTGGCTGTAGTTTCTCTCTGCCGATGTAAGGGTGCGTGAGACATGAGAAACTGCCTTATGATGATCATCTGGGAATTGATGAATTATGACGGCGCCAATGCCATATTCTGTAGCGTCTGCTGAAAAAGTTACGGGAAGATTTGGATTGTAATGCATCAAAAGAAGGTCAGATTGCAGCACTTGTTTAATGCGTTCAAATGAGCTCTGACAGGCATTGGACCATAACCCCTCCGAATTAATCTGTGGGAGTTTGTTTAGTGGAGCACGCAAATCGTGCATGTGAGGCAAAAAATTGTTGTAATAGTTGACTAGTCCCAAGAAGGATTGTAGAGCAGTCTTGTCCTTTGGAACTAGGAGCGTAGCGATGGCAGCAATTTTGTGTGGACCAGGTCAACGACCTGTTTCATCAATGATCGAACCAGGGTACCTTATATTGGAGAGCATGAATTCACATTTTTCTATTCGTAGCGTAAAGCCATAGTCTCGGATACGCTGGAAAACAGTATGTAAATGCTGGATATGATCATCAACAGATGAACTGACTATGATAATGTCGTCCATGTAAGCCATGACATATAGTATATCAGACAACATAATAACCATTATCTGCTGAAAACCCCCCCGGGCACACTTTACTCCGAAAGACAACCTGTTATATTGGTACAGCCCATGATGTGTATTAATCGTCAATAGCTCCTTACATTTATCCTCAATCTGGACTTGACGATAGACCTCTGATAAGTCAATCTTTAGAAATACTGTACTACCATTAAGCCAAGCAAACAAGTCTTCTGGGATTGCAAGTGAATACTGGTGCGTTTCCAGTGGGAGACGACAGGTGCAACGTCATACGATAGTATGTCAGAAATTTGACTGGGAGGGTCAAAAACAGAGTTGAACGGTATATTCCACAGATTCATCTTCTGAATCCAATCAATTAAGGCTATCAGACGGAGAAACAAAACAAACACCCGAACAACGGGAGTCACAGAATCAAAATTCGCAGCGGAACTCACCCAGGAACTGTGTTTGGTCGCCACTAGCGTTTCGCACCACACGCTTCGTTAACAAGAAGTCACATATTTCCGCAGCTGTGAAACAAGGTCCTGTCGTCGCGAACACAACGTTAAACCGCCTTCTCTCTAGATTGCCAGCTGGCCTGGGTATGGAATTCCGGTTATGAAAACAATGGCTTTCTTTGTGACCGTAGTTGACATTGACGAGAACGGAATGGGCAAAATTGAACATAGTGCCGTTGTCCGCAAATCCAGCAGGCCGTCGATCGTCTGGTGTGTTGTTGTGTGCGGTTTCTGGTAACTTTATCGAAAAAACAGATCGTCCTGATGTTCTTGCCTACCCTGAACCATCTGCAAGTCTTTTTGAGGTTGACAAAGTGTAAGTACTCAGCCATTAGCTCCTGCACTGAAGGTTCTGTCACTGTCAAGTTTTGTCAGAAGTCTGGTGCGAATATCTGCATCAGCTTGTGAAGTAAGTCCCGCAATAAAGACAAGACTTTTAAATTGATCTAAAGTAAGTTTTTGGATCTGGAAGCGTTCGGATTCCTTGTTAACTCTTCCGGCATGCGCGGCTATGTATTCCTCGAGCAATCTACTCAGTTTGAGACAATCATATCGAATGTTGAAAGGGGATGTGCGCTCGCCGAAAATGATACTGAGATTTACGACTATATCTTTAAGTTTGAAATCCGGAGAATGATTAGGCAGCACATAGTTACAATAGTGCGTGTGCTCCGCTGTACCCAATACCTACACTAATAAATGCACCTGAACTTAAACAACTAAAGAATGTTCTCACTTGATGTTGCATCGCTATTTACGAACGTGCCTCTAAAAGAGTCAACTAACTACTTATGCGATTACATCGAGCGTAACAACAAACACGTGAGCATCCCAAAAGATGAACTAAGAGAACTGCTGGTGCTCTGTACAAGTAACGTTCAGTTTTTGTTCAACAATGCGATCTACCGACGGAGAGATGGAGTGGCCATGGGCTCGCCTCTAGGTCCCCTGTTAGCTGCCGTTTTCATGAGTAAACTAGAGACTAACCAATTGGATGCGGTCATCGACCAATTTGCATTCTACAAACGTTATGTTGATGATATTTTTTGCGTCATCAACGAGAACGCTAACATGGTCAGAGTTATGGCAGCTTTTAACTCCGCTCATAACAGTGTTAAACTCACCAAGGAGTCACAGAACAATGGTGAAATAATTTTTTTGGATGTTGGTATAGTAAGAAGGGAAGATAGTTCAATCCGACGAACTGTGTACAGAAAACAGACTTGGAGTGGCCAGTACATACACTACGACAGTTTCGTTTCGCTAAATCAAAAGCGAAACCTCATAAGATGCCTGACGGGTAGAGCGTTAAAGATCTGCACCTCTGACACTTTACAGGCTGAGCTAGACTTTCTACAAGAACTGTTCATGCAGAATGGCTACCCAGTGCGTTTCATTCAGAAGGTGGTGCAGGTGGTAGGTAGAGTTGAAACTTAAGGCACCCTCTGTGAATAAGAAACTTGCGTTTATTAGTCTTCCTTTCAAGGGAGATCCTATGGCCGAAGTTATCTCCAGAAAGCTAAGAAAGTCAGTCGAAACAACCTACCTTGCCGCTCAATTGTGTATCAGTTTCCGTTCAACGCCCGTTATCATGTCACATCTCAAAGACAAACTTCCATGTTTTACAACCAATTTTTGTGTGTACTCATTTGTTTGCTCGTGTCGAGCATCATATGTTGGTCGTACTACAAGGCGATTGTCGGACAGAGTGCGTGAACACCATCCTGCGTGGTTGAACAGTGGTGTGACTAAAACGGTTTCAAGCGCGATTGTTGCTCACTTGACCGACTCCAATCATTCTGTTAGTAAGAAAGATGCTTTTCGGATTGTCTATCGAGTGCCAAGGAATCGATCAAAAGGGGTGAGATTTCGAATGTTGACCGTTGCCGAAGCCATCAGCATCCGATTGCGCAACCCTGACCTCCGCGCTCAGAAGAAGTTCATGCGGACACTTAACCTCCCCTGGCCCACAATCAATCAAGCCCATGATTCGGAACAGTGATCACGTAACTGACAGCAAACACGTCGTCCTCAACCTATATTGACCGTTTTTCTGACTCACACTAGTCACTGTTTTCAGTTACATTGTGTTGTAACTAGCCTGATGATCAAATACAGGAAACAAGTCTTGTTCGCTACTCTGTCGTACTCATGATTGCATTATCCCGGTCATATGGGAACTCCCGAATGGATGCACCCACGGTTTCTTTCAACTCTGGTTCGCCCATGGCTTCTTTCTTGGCTGGTCCGAACGATTTCAATTTGACCAGCACCGACCCCATCAGTTATGTTTGTCGTAATTCTTACTCTCGAAGATCCTCCTGCTGTTCATGTATGAGCCCGAGTAATTCCTTCCCCATCTCTGTCGCCAAATGTTGTCTACTGGTGCGGTAAAATGACGCTGGGGGAAAAAGTACTGTATTGACAGTCACAAGCGCGAAAGTGAACAAGCATGTCAAACAACCAACGCGCAAGCAGTGGCTGTCCGGCCGCAATAAACGACTGGTAGTTGCACAACAGCGTACGACAAAGCAACCAATCATGCATGATTCAGCAAGTGTTAACAGATGTCAATTGATCAGTTTGGTCGGGCGCATCTAAGCCGATGGCAACGGATGTGAAGCCGTCTGCCCGCCATCTTAGTTACGGCTCAGCAACTTGTTAGGAGTCGTGCGATAGACAAACAAAAATTGGTGCAGGATTTCTTTAAACGTCCCTGCCCACATAATTTGAAAAGGGCACGTTTGAGTGTGTCGAAGAAGCGTCTTGCCTGCCAGTTGAACTGTGGATGATATGAAGGCGACCGAATATGTTCAGTGGCATTGCGTCTGCAGAATTCTCCGAACTAACCGGACGTGAATTGGGTGCCACTGTCATACACAATGGTTTCAGTGAGTCTATGATGACTGAACGGTCGTCGAAGTGTGCTGGTAGTAGCAGTCGCCGTTGGTGAAGTGAGTGGTACGAGTTCAGAAATGAGGACGCCCTGTTCCTTAAAAATTTTGAACTCTGGGCCACAAATGTCAAAGCTGCACACGGTACCGGTCTTTTCGTACGGAAGACGGGTTGAACTCCCGGAGATAGATTCAAGATTGCTTTGGTCCGAGAACAGAGTCCCAGACCTTCCTGAAACACTGACGCGAACCGTTGGACGATTTCAGTTGTCGCATCGCGTGGCGCGGCAGAGGACCGCACCTGGTCGCAGATTGCTCGAGTTGGAAAATCAAGCAGACCAAGTCGCTCTACCCATTCCGTCTGGTACGTTTGTCGTCTTTGTGCGGTATGGTGCGGAGCGATCAATCCGCTGAGGTGTGTCTGAATTGTTTGTAGAAAGCCGATCCGAAATTTGCCTTTACCAGTCTCAGCTGTGTACAGTAAACGATCACGATGAATTTTGTACCACAACTAAACAAAGTGTTTGCTTTCTTCCCTCCTTAATTCTCACGGCTTACCTATTAAAACCTCATTCCTTGACATTGTCTGACACGCACCCACCTTCACTCACTTCCCGTTGACTGGTGGCTATTTGCAGATTCATGTTGTAACGCAACGTACTGTCGACGCCGTCTTGGTTCTCATTTGTGAAAGTCATATCCATGTCTTGCTGGGCCTTCGGCTCACACTTGTTTTGGTTATCTCCTTTTACAGGACTGTCGTTGGAAACCCCACTTTTGAGGAACGCTGTCCCTCGGTGTCTCTACGTTGCACAAAGTGGGTTTACAAGTGTAACGGGTACACGAAGTCAGAACGTCCGACTTGTCTATTACAGTGTTTGGTTAATCCATTTGGAACGCCTTTCTGCCACATAATGTGTGTATCCGGTTGATTCACATTCAAGATGAGATAGCACCTTCACCGTAATTTTATCGAACAGTGCCACATCAATTCCAACCCTTTCGATAACCTTCTCAGACGAGTACGCGTCACTGAGTGAAGTACCCCAATTCACCAGGAGCGATGTAACAGTGAAGATGAGTCGGGGAGTCATAAAACACATTAACATAAACAAGAGGCAGAGAAAAGGGGCAGCTGATCACCGCAATTGAAGGGCGAACCAAGCTGACGGAAAACACCAGCCGACCCTGCCAGGATTCGAACCTGGAATCTTCTGATCCGTAGTCAGACGCGTTATCCATTGCGCCACAGGGCCACGCCAAACCGGCCCGGAAAAACTCACACAGTTTGTGCTCCCAAACAGATTCAATAACAACCTTCCCTCAACCACTCATGCCCATAGTTGCCCGCCTCAAACATGAGGTAGGAAACTCAAAACTGTGTTCTCTAACAACCTGAAACAAACTCCCCACAAGCAAACTAACAGTCAAACTAATCCAACAAAACGACGCAATGAGGCGCTAAAATATCGCAACCACCACGCTGAATGCATTAAGTGTCTCAACCAATCTATGTGATGCATCGCCGCCCTGGCGCATCCAATCGGTGTCTCTCAAACCCACCAATCCCCAGTCTCACGCTAACGCAATTCGGAGGGTGTAGAGAGAACACGGATGAATCTGCAAACAAACTTTATTTAATCGACCTGTGAAACATCCCAGTAGTAGGAGTGACAGTGTCGAACATTTTGGCTTGTCATGAGTAACCTTGTGTCCACGTCGATTACAATTCAGATGGAGATAATCTATGAGTAGCCAGTGCCTTGTGAAATGCTGTTCCCAATAGTGCCAAAATGCAGTGGTAGATTTTGACCGGTTACATGGATACAAATCAAAGGATACAGGGATGATCGCATTACACATCTTCAGTTCAACGTGTCTACTGACGTGTTCTACCATGACCTAGTCATACGTCTGGGTGACCACATTTTGACACGTTCACTGAGGGGAGAAAAGCCGGATGAAGTGTCGAACCGAGTCCAATCCGGGTTATCAAAAGCCTTTGCCGACTGCTGTGATGGCTGCGATGACCTGGTTCATTGGTTATATTTAGTTCGCTCGACACGGGACGTACACATGTCTGTCTTCGGAATCAAATCTTTCACCTAACAGACGCTTTGTAGCACTTATTGACGGCAACCTAGCTAGGCTATCCATTGAGTTTAGTGTGACACATGCATGACGGTCCACAGTGTCAATATCAATACCACGGTCCTGCTGGCTTTACGGTGGGTGCGCTGGAAAGAGAAAACCATGCATTAATGGATGGGTAGCAGGCGACAACTCTGACTGTGACTAACATCAGTGTGTTGAGCAGCTCAATGGCATAGTACGAACCCGATCGACTTTGAACAATGAGTCCGGTGCATGTTCAGTTTGCCAGTCCTCGATGACTGACGAATCCTCGGTTACAAACATTTGGTAGCGCATGTAAACGTGCATCAAATGAGAGTGATTGGCTGTCTTGCTACAAACGAGGGCCCAGTCTTGACCAAGGAGTGAACGACTCTAATCTGAAAGCTACGGGTCAGTGAAATCGGCCCAAATGAGTGGAGTTCAACCATCATTATTCTCATTCCCGAAAAGTTCTCATGCAGTTCGTGCGCGAATCGCCGATCAAAATAGACGATTCCTAATAAAAACAGGATTTGAAATTAACAGTCTCGTCTTACTTTCGGTTGAATTGAGTTTATAGATGAAACTCATTCGACATGATTAACATCAGCAATAAGAAGAAAAAGTCAAAATTCAGGGGCATATAAAACGAATTGAGAGTTTTTTTCGAAAATGAAACAAGATTTCTGTGAAAAATCGGTTGCATAATTTTTATCGCTACCTCAGATACATCGGCAAAAAAATTTGATTCTTACGTTGTGGTTCCACAGGCTGACCGGAACCCGGGGGACCAAGTACTAACAACTGCCGAATCAGATCGGTCACCAGAGAGAACCGGAAGTCTGCAGATGCGTATGCATCACACTCCGTCACTTGGCCAAACATGGAGTCCTGGATCAGCCAACCTGTGATTCGACCTAAGAGTCGACTCATAGAGGTCAGCAAACAGCAAACAGCCGCCTCTGTCCCCTCACTGACCAGACTGGCCACTCCCAGTTCCAGTACCCTGGACAACTGGTACAGAGCAGGCAACAGGCCAGCCTTGAGAACAGTCGGTAGGAGGCAAGGTTCCAGATACTGAATCGATGAAGAAGACCAGAATCAGTGAGAGGATCACATGGAAAGGACAATGGGTGAAGAATATACGCAGAAGTTCAAAGGCTTAACCAATTTATCTGAAATGTAATGTTAGAATGACCGTTCCTGATTTTAAAGTTAACGGTGAGAAACGAACTTGCCCACGCAATGGTGCTTTTTTGTAGTGCTTGAAGTATGCTAGCTTTCACTTCCTCATTTTAGTGACCGAGTACATGCGTGAACTTTTGCTCAAGTAACAAGTTCCCCTCGTTGTTTTTAATCCATATCAAACCGTTCCAAAGGGTGTGTGTGTTAGTCCACAGCTTTGTACCTGAGCAGTGTCACTCTGTTTCTATGCTTTCTGTGTCGAAACTTAACTGCAGTGGTACTGCATACGAATTACACGTAATGACGTCACACTCGTTCACCGTATACCACTGAACAGGAAGTTGATGAAGTGGGTTACTTTGATCAACCTTCGATAAGATTGCACATTACACCGTCATCACTATCATAGACAGCAATACACCAATGGTTCGTACCGACACTTGACTGCCACAGTACATGGATAGCAGAACGCAATCCGATTAGAAATAAACAGAGTGGATAAGCCTTAGATATTGAAAACAACGATTGTCAAAACTCAAATAGGTGTTATCTCGGTTGCTTGTTTGAAACAAGTGAACACTACTGGTAAACGTCCGAGTTCAGAGACAAGGTTATTGGATACTGGATCTCGCCCACCACTCCTCGCGTATTTCCTGAACAAACCTCTTCCTCATTCTATGACTGCACGAGAGTCGAATATAAGCACGAACCATTGATATGATAATACCAACATTATTAGGCTGACAGCATGTAAAAACAGTAACAATCAGTGGAGTTGGCATGTAATTTAGTAAAGTTCAAATTACTGTAGTTTTCAATGAGCCTCCACAGTTGTCGTCCATCTCCTACGGAAGAGATAATGGGAAAACAACCAGTCAAGCACTTACCTGCAACAGTCTTGTAATAGCCGTCAATCCGGTGGCGCACAAATCAACCTCCTTGGTACACGATGTAAGCTGATCAGGTGACTGTCCATATTTCACATGGATGCTCATCATGGCATCCACACTGCTGGCGATCAGGCTGGACAGTAACAACGGTAGACTATAGTCCAGGTACAATAGGTGATCAGACTGTTGAGGACACAGTTTGCCCGAGGGACCGTCCGAATCCACGAACACGTTCGAATTTAATTGTTCCGTGGAGCACAAATAGTCCAAAGTGTCACATGCACTACCAGGCTTGACGAGGAGGTTATATGTGATAGAAGAATAACAAATGTTTGGGAGAGGCAGTAAAAAGTAAGTTTGTGAACCTCACCAAATACAATGTACATAGTGTGAGTGATAACGTGACTTGATTGGCACAAAAAGCTAAACCGAAGTGTACAGTTCGAGATTTGCAGGTTCTCTTCCCCAGCAAGTAAAGGACAGGTGGTATGGCAGAAAAATTAAATTTTCTCATCTACAATTTTAACTAAAAAAAACGGCTTTCAATCATCATACCTTAACCAATTTATTTTGTTTTAATAAACTGATTTGTTAATATCCGACTGCGATGTACATAGGCATTAATGACTTAGCCTACTTATCTGAGGGTGTCCACCCTTTGATCTTGATGTTACAGTTCAGTACCTATTCCGGTTGTTGAACGAGAGTATCGTCGCGAACGGCTGAGTGATGTAACTATCTATGTCTGGCCGTCAAACCACGCAGCGAATCCAATCTTGTTAGTAATTGGGAGATCTATTTTTGACGGTGTAGGATACAACGAGGAGACGGTGATCGTAACAGGCACAATATAGGTGAATCATACAGCAAGTAAAACACATCAGATAGAACGTTAAAAATAGTTTCTGGAGTCCGATAAATGCTCTGGTGTTACCCTCATGAGCAAAGACGATTATCTGGTGGAAATGAACATGAGAGTTTAGGGGGGATAAAAGGACAGGAAAGGACATACTGTTGAAAAACCAAGTAGTGAGACAACTCCAGACGCGGCTGTTGTACGATCATATCGGTGAAAATCAATTAGGCACATGAAGCCCATTGGCAGAGAACCATCGTGAATGAGGGGTACACCATGTACACACCAGATGTGGTACCTCTGCAAAAAATCTTATGCACGAACAATCTAGTTTATCGAAAAGTTGTTCGTTGCTTAGATGACATTTTGAACCTCATCCGCCAAATGTTATCTCACCATTGTGTTAAGGATTCCTTTGAACTAGCAGAGACATTAGAAAGCTCGTCGGTCAGTTTCTAAGTTACGTATTCCACTAAGGTGGGTTCCTTTTTGCAAAGAGTTGAATTGTTGTGATTTTATTTCAGGCCAGAACTGTGACATAAGTATCTTACTTGGATACCTCAAGGATTTCGTTTTACTAAGTACAGAAAACACCAGTTTTGATTTTGAAAGACTTTTTATAAAGCGACAGACGAGGTAACTATGGATATTTTCTTACACCCAAAATTAGGTGACATAGTCCTAAGAATGATCGAACGACAGGTCCCAGATAATATTGCACAAGACGTACTGTGCGAACGGTACGCTGACGGTTTTTTGATTCTTACTGATACTGATGATTTTGATGTTTTTAACACTTCTAACTCTATTCATCCGAACCTATCCTTGTCCCACGAAATTGATTCAAACGACAACGTAGCTTTTTCAGACATTAAAACAATCTGTCCATCGCAAAGCAACATGTGACGGGCGATATTTTCAATCCTCTCGTCAGAGCCCGCCGACAGTACACTACGATCGGTATTTGAACTCCGGCCACGTTTTTATGAGGCAACCGTGTTGAACACTGCGCCATTGACATCACGTTAGATACGATCGAATTATCAAACATGAACGCTCAACCACTCTCGCTTGTGAGCAATGATTAGGTTGCCTGATCGCCTCGAGGTGAGACGCAGTACCTATCCTGTTAACTTCAATCGATGATTCCTCGACTAGGACTTCTCTACAGCTTGAAATCATAGAAATCATTAAACTTGTTGGGCGACGTTTTGATCACCAGCGAGTGGAAGAGGATTTTGATTAGTATAAGCTGAATTTGAATGGAGGTTGGTGGTGTGATCTTTGAAATGACAACTGTGGGGTTTGCAGAAATAGTTCTGAGGATAAAGAAGCGGACTGCGTAGTCGAATAGCGACCAATTCCGCGGTGGATGGTGCTTAGCAAAACCTCAATAGACTGAAAGGAAGGCCAGCCTGGGGCCAACACAGCAGTCCACCGTATCGGTAGGATGTGCAGCTATTGCTGTGTTAATGGCCTTAGACAAACTAGTCATCTGTCGACCGTGAAGGGGCTATGCGATTTGTTTGGACGAACGCCTAAATGTCTAACCTACAAATTCCATTGCACAACAGCAAGAGAATGCGTACATACAGATGCGTTCATAAAATAATGCGGGACAGAAAAACTTGAGACAGGATACACCTGTATCTGAATAAAATGAAACGCCAGTAACACGTGAAAACCCCGCTACAACAAAGATCAGTGTAACACCTACACGATATCCAGAAAAAGTAAAGATCTTCTGATCTCTAGTTTCAGTGGTCATCAAAATTAGCCTATGAGCAACATTTTTAGAGGATTATCATCTAATTTTAGTTAATATTAGCTAATAAGATAGGTTCACACGGAACGAAAGTACATATACACTGTATCTACTTTGCGTTGTGAACTGATTCGTTCAATACGCCGTGTACAACGTGTTGGTTCGTCCGTCAGTACATATGCTAATATACCCTCCCACTCAAAAAATAGTTGACTGAACGTCAGAGAAACCCAAGCAAACAAGATGTAAGTGTCAGAGTGAAGGTTTGATACGAGCCTCTTGATTAGGTTTTGTGAAAGATTGTTCCACTGTTTAATCAGGTGGCTCTGTCAGAGAACCGAAGGACCGGGTCTTGTCTACCTTCGAGTCACAGCGGTTCCACCAATTTTGATGACTGTGGTGACTAGGGAAGTACATTCTTCCTGGAATATGCGGACTGACCGAAACTCATTTGACCGATTTTATGCAGGACGATAGGTCATTGACATGCAGCAACAAGTGATCTGGTGAAAACTACGAAATGTGTTTTCGATTAGCTCAATGCGGTTGAAAAAATGCACGATTGCCTCATATTATGGCTGGTCAACCAATGGGGCGGGGACTGATGCGGAGTGAGCATCACTGGTAATCGATCGCGGCGTTCGCATTTAGATAGACATTGCGGCCCGCAACATTAAAAAACAGCACGGTAAACCAGAATTTCCTCCTCGATAGAACTCTCCGAAGATGCATTTCTTTGCGATAACCGGGATTTGAACTCCGGTTCGCCTACTTATTAGGCAACCCTATTGGATATTGCGTCATTGACCGTAGGTTACGCAAAATCGAGTTAGCATTCTTTAATATTCAATCACTCTAGAACACATAAAAAGAGAGGTTGTAACGTTCAGATTACGGATCATCAACAACCTCCGAAACACGCCTGTTCTCAGTGCACCCGGGAAAGAAACAACCAGAAAACCGCTACAACAAACGGGCAACTAAACAAGAGGCTGTTGGTTTGAGGAGTATAAGTAGAGATGAACAAAATCTTACGTCCTATTAATGACGTCGAGAAGCCCTATACAACCACAATATGCAAAAAGGGCGTTCCCCAATGTGGTTACGTAAGTGAAACCGGTGCATGAACTCAAGAGGAAGATGCAAGAAATGAATCAGTAGCTTGTTTCTCAATACATACAGCAATCTTCGCTGATATAGGTTGATTCTGACAGCGGAGAGGCATCTCCCTTAACTACAGAGAATGTGCATTTAGGGTAGGCTTATTTCATGTATACTAAGTGTCCCCACTCAAAATGGACGATACAAAAACTCCACAAATGTGCAACCATTGATGCTTGCTTACAACCCCATGTACGAAGTGACACACATGGTTAAGCGACGTTGAGGTTAGCAATCAATCGACTACAATCAGTTTGTTTGTAAGGATGCGTTCTTCAGTGGGTAGCTTGTGAGCACGTGTACGTTAGTCTTGACGTTACCTATGTCTCTTCTGTGCTATTTCTTCCTACTGCGTCCAACCTATTTCTGTTCAGGAAGATTGGACAAGGATGACTAAGGAGGGCAAATCAGTTGGTACTCTAAGACATTCGATCGAGTAGGCCACTCAACGATTTGCGTGCAGCTTCATAATTGTGGTAGAGAAAATCTAATTCTGTGAGTCACCGATTACCTCCAAGGTCGCCGCTTTAATGTCAAAGTAGCTGGCATCGTGCTTACAGCAGTGTGCCACAGGGTTCCACACTAGGACCTTTGCTGTGTATTCCGTTTTTGCTTAAAAATTCACAGCTTTTAATTCCCTTTCGCTATTCTATGCTGATAGCCATAAAACTCACCGTATAGTGGTCAGTGTCATTGACAGCATGAAGCAACAGAGTGATTTAAACATACTACATAGCTGGGTCACAGACGGTCATCTCCCATTCTACACGGCTGAATGTACAGTGATGCACCGCCATCATACAGGTTGCATAGACTATTTTTGTGAGGCGAAGTACTGGGTACCACCACAAGCAAGCGCAACTTTGGCATCATTGTCTTAAGTGATCTTATCCTGTCTCCTAACAATATAGCAATGACCAAGAATGTCAACTCGGTACTTGGATTACTCACCAGACTGTTTTACAAGTGTGTTCAAGTCACTAGTGCGCCCCCAACTTGAAATAAACATCCAAGCATGTCGTATATTACCTCATGGAGAACATTGTTCCCATTGAGAACGCACAAAATAAAATCACGAAACGAGCTACGATACTACATTCTCTACCCTACCCCGATAGGTTGCGCCATTTGGGGGCAGTTCCCGATGCGCTACCGATGTATCGGAGCAGACTTACTTCTAGTATCGAGGATCCCACATAAACACCAAAGTTCTTGAGAAAAATAGTTGTCTAGTTCAGCTGACTATCTCAGGGGTAACTACATAAAAGTATAACACCAAATGAGCCGTTTGACTTGCTGAGAGCGCTTCTTTAGTGACTTGCGTGTCCAATGTGGAACAACATATCACATTCTGTCGTAACTGCGTCATCAGCAGTAGAATTCAAACGTTGACTTGAGGCACATGTTCCAGACACCACACTGAGTACTCGAAGAACTTGATCACCGGAAACATTGCAACGCAGTGAAGACAATACAGACATCTGATTGTTGATTCCAGTCAGCTGTTGTCTGTCGCATGTAGCAGTGAAACTGCTGTATACTTTCTAGGCGGTGGCTGGGTTTCTATTCTGCTCGTCATCCTCTGATTTTCTCTTGCAATCTTCCTATTACGGATGATATGAAACTGAAGCAGTCTTCCTAGTTGTCTTGCTTACCATACCGTCCTACACAAACTTGGATGTACACAAGCATTCTCCGCTAATTTAAATCTGTAAATTTCTTATGATTTCTACAAACGTGGACGTTGCGATCAGTTGTGAGAGAAGTTCAACGTTTACCACCCACCACTTACCAGTAAATAAATATTTGTTTTGGAGCACTGAAGACAGATTCTAGTAAGAAGACCACAATAAACGGCGGTTGTATGTTGCTAGGAGACTTAGAGGTGATGACTGTTTCACTTTAGTGGGAAGCATGTTGCAATTATGTGAATGAATAGTTAGTGCAGTATGGACGATCAAAGAGATTGAAGAAAAAAGACGAAAGGAAGATAATCACTCCACAAACAGTGTCGTACACCCGCTTGCAACCTGGTTATCCGTTTGTAAGTTGTGGACACCGCACAGGCAAGTCCAAATTCCTCCTCCCTTTATCTGTAAAGAGTTTTTTTCTCATGGTTGTACCAACATTAACCACTGGTGTAGTGTTGTCGTGGTTAGGAAAGTACCGTCATGTTAGCCAAACTCTAATGCAAAGTATACTTTGTATAAGTTGATGGACTGAACAGTACAATAAGATTAAACAGATCCACAAACTCACTCTACATTCCGATGTTTGCTGGTTTAGATCAGCCAAATTGACGACTGGAGAGCAACCAATCGCGTCTAGTACCAAATCAAACGCCCGGTTCAGTAGACCAGGGGAACAAAGATTCCGTCGAGCGGGAGTCGATTTCGCCTGTTGCGCCGCATCAGAGTGAAACACAGAAGAGGAAGGTTTGAGTAGCTTGGAGGCCAGAAGGGAGGATAATCTGGCGTCACTTGGTAACGGGTGATCAATTTTCTGGTGGTGTTCAGGACAAGCTGTTAACATTGCGTGTCGCAGCCAGACGCGATAACCAGTGAGGCCCTAAATGCCAGGAATAGGAGAAAGAAGACAATTATGGATTGGTTGGAAATGGGAATTGAAATAAAGTGACAGGCTATACATCATATAAGAGAGTCATGTTCGGTTTCAAGAGGAACATAAACACATGCTCACATTCACCAAATCACTTGAAAAAGGTAAACGCCGCAGTAGCTAAGAGCATGCAATTGTTCATCGATGCGGGTGGAGTATGGCGTAGACAGGTCTGTTTCCCACGATCAAACTATCCCAAAATACCTCGTCCAAATTTGCAAACAGGAACACCGGAGGCCTGCTTGCGACACAATTCAGTTGCACCAATGAGCGATGATATGATCGCAGTTATTGTTTCATTGTCCCATTACAAGCAATCCTGTTGATGTAAGCGTGTATTTGCCTGTAGTGAACAACCACATCGCAGTTGAAAGAGATGTGGCAGCTCATGCATGGATCGAACATAACAAATTTGTTTGAATGCAATGGTTACAGCTGCCTAGTAAACTTGGCACATGAGACGTACGGCTTCACGAATCCGTACAGAGGAGTGCTCCAATAAGCTGTGAACGAACCAAAGTGGGGGACACAGGTGAGTGATTAAACGGAGATGCACGACTCCAGAACAGTCGACTTTAGTAGCACAGGGTTCCACTTCCCAAAGGTGTTTTGATACGCCCATAGCTTGATTGTAGCAGTTCAACGCATAAAACCAGGCGGAATCTAAGCAGAAGACCAAGGCTGAGGCAAACTTCTGGTTTCGTTCACAATCTGACAGGTTGTGTGTCCAAAGGGATTTCTGATGGGGTGATTTGGCTGAAAAATAAAAAGCGAATATAACATAATACGGAAGTGAATATATACGTTATTTTATTGCATGAAATTCACGTGAAATGATCAATCTTTCAAAATTAGGAGGCTGACGATTCGAAACCAAGTTATGATAATTATACTAATTAGTAGTTAGGAAAGGACAACCGGAGAATGCGTAACTCAACTGTCCGCTTCTGAAAGCAATAGAAATCAACCTGATATATGACTGTATAGCATAACTTATGAGCTCTCTAAGGAAAGATCTTGCAACTTTAAAATTGCAACCTCTCCGAACTTGTTATGCATGTCACTTTCACTTCTCCGAATAACCGCAAAATCAAAATCAACCGGTTCAGAACACGACAGCAAATTGAGGTCCTCTTCGAATATGCTTGTGCCTTAAAAATACTGTTTAAGTAGTGCTTACGGGCAATGTGGAGACTTTGGAGTTCAATATGTTATCACATCCCTCCTTTCATTAACTCATCAAAAACAATGAGTCAGTGTAACAGGTTAATCAAAGCTCGACTAACTAGAGATAGCAGCTTACTTCTAATTGAAAATCATGAAATTCTCGAAGGCCAAATTTTTCGCAAGCTGTACAGAACAGCGAAATTATTTGTAAAGTAAGCCTAATTGCTTTACTGATAGTCCAGACCACAGCGTAAAGAACAATCTAACAAATGGCCGATCCGACTTCCCGTTTCAATAGGCAACATCCGAGACATGATGAACAGCTCCATCACCTGCGTTACACACTGACGGTTCATTTACTCGCTTATTAGGTACACCATTCTCACTGTTTAGCCAACATCAGACGAGATGATCACACAGAAAGAATGGCCATTCATCAAGGGGTATTACGAAAAGGTCGGAAAACAGAGGTTGATTCACCTATTCCATATGCTAGCAGAACAGCCACTGCATCGAGCATTGGTTAGTGAGATCAGTAACGATTGGGTAGAAAAAGCGAGTGGTAAAACAACAATGTGGTCGCGAAATATGAAAGTTTTCGCTGGTTCACTGGATAAAATGGACAAATGTCACTTGCTCCGTTCGAGATCTCATGATCGATCAAAGTACCGGTCAAAAATATCACTCGCAATAGCGTTGTCTTGGGGTCAACGTCGCGCATGTATCCCCAACAATTCTAGTCCTTCGACTTGGTCCCTTTGGTCTCGTTTATTTTGCCTTCCTGATAATCTATTTTCGGGGATATTTCACACCACTGTTACGGTGAATGATGGCTCGAACCACAGAATCGGCTGTTCAAGTTCATGACCAGTACGAGTGAATGAGTTGATTCACGTTATCGCAACTTTGGTACTGTGGTGTCAATACGAAGTCACCATCGTCACAGACATCAGTGGTTCTCTCTGAGGTTTAACTGCTACATAACTATGAAAAAAACAAACCCTGTTCAGAATGCTCGCATCCATTATTTTTCGGGTTATACCAGTTATCTAGATTGTTTTGCGCATACATTCTGGTGGGGCGACGGCCAGTTACTGATATCAGTTGCTTGTATACGCTCAGAAAACAGTACCATGTATGAGCCATTGTGTCGTTTGATGCAGATGTCTCGAATCTATTGATCCGAATGGAATATTTCATGTGAAGCCAACTGGTAGTCTTTTGCAACGGGCACAAAACGTACTGCATGTTAGGGACAGGCAAATTACGGCTTGTTTACCAAACTTACCTTGTCAGTGGTCTCAAAACAAAACTTAATATTTACTTGCCCGTGCTGATTCTAGTGTCAGATTTAGTCTCAACTATTTGGACAAACATTACCCCGTTTGCCTAGCTCAACCAGTAGCGTTATCTGGCCGGAATCGAGAAACGACGAGACTACCGAGGTTCGATCGTGAAATGAACCAGACTGATAAATTTAGTACATCTGAACCGTACACAGAACGGATATGCGAAAATATATTGTGCGTTGTGCTGACGTTCATTATCAAGTAAATCCTTGGTTAAGCCACAACGAGTTAAAAACCAAAGAGTTATCGGTTTCGCAACTGTACTAAAAAGTGGTTTTCGTAACCACAAAGAACGTCTAATGGCAGAAACCTTGCTGATCGCTAGTACACCACAAGTGGTGAATCGCTCCGATGGCCTGGAACTGCCAGTTTGGCACGATTTACTGGGTGAAAAACAGTGACACCACGGCCGAAAAAGGTGTGCGGATCCCTGTCACCCACCCCATCCCAACAGTCCACACGCAAGTAAATTGATCGTGTACATGCACACACAGCATACACTAACTATCCAGCCTTGTTTGCGTCTGGGCTCGTCAAGTGTGACCTCAGATGAACCGTGAACCCATGCATTCTATTGGTAGATTGTCCACACACATACACGTGCGAGGTGATGACTACCTCATTTGAGGCTTGTACAATGTGAATTTTCTGATTTAAATCGCTTGATAAAGGCTCTCCAAGAGGGTCGAAACGTTGCGAAACCGATAACTCTTTGGTTTTTAACTCGTTGTGGCTTAACCAAGGATTTGCAGACTGATAAATCATATAATGATTATTCTGGTACTACATCCATGTTTACACACGCAAAACACGTACCACATACCGGCTGTAGATTACCTGACAAGAAAGTCATTACACGACTGGATCAAATTGACACGTCGTAGCACCTGTGAGCTTGTTACGCAATTTGACAGCTGAATTTTCTTTCTTCTTAGCCGATGCTCATTTGAATACCATCGAGTTCAAATTACTCAACATTGTGTTTCATGATGATGAGGTTACTAAACAAGAAGATTCTCAAATGGAACTAAGTGATACGCCGTGTATTGAGAACACTCTAAGCAACTCATTGTTAAATATGAGACTTACAAAAGCTTGGTAATTCACACGAAACATACGAGGCAAATTTTTAGCCATATCATACTTAGCAAGGAACACTTCTCAAAAATAACATGAACAATATGTAATTTATGAGCCCAACTTACTGTCAATTTACACGACTTTCTGTTTCTAATCTCAACTGCCTTGTCGCGTAATACTCAGGAACGTTCACATGACAAACAGCATCGAACATCACACTAATTTGTTTCATTTATGGTATAAAGCCTTCTATATTGTTTTAGTGCAATAAACAACAACTGGTGTATTGCTTTTGAAACTAAATTCAGTTGAGAGCAATGAACGAATGTAGCCCGTCGTCCATTCCTCAACACAGACTCTAGCCGGTGTCCAGAAGTAGATTGCCAAACCCTGTCCTAAATCATCGCGCACACCGTGAAGTGTCGTATGGGTCTTAGACATCAAAGTATTTTAAGTAAGATGCAGTCTTTAAGCATTATCAACACCTAATATACCGAACGCGTTAGACCCAGCGTTATTTTCAAGAGGTTCCTACGCAGGAATTCTGTCAGGAAAAAAAATATGACAAGCTAGCACTCAAATTTTGCTACTAGGGGAGTAATCCAGCCAACTCGACTGTGCTTAGTTGAAAGTCATCCCAACTTCCTACGCATCTAAAATTCATTGGCAGAAAAACTCCCATATAGAAGAGTGGCGACCTCCTAAGTGTTAGAGTTCAATTAGGGTGGGCTCATGCTTGGGACCAATGAGTACCAGTAAGACAACATCCGACAGATTTCGCAATAGAGGTGAAACAGATATTAAAATGGAAAAGTTCAAATGGTTACCCGCTTCAAAAAAGTATCCATTCCATTATTGATGCAGACCATCAGGTATGTTTAGGGTTACCGGTCAAAATGATTAATCTAATGACCTTTGTACGTATTATTTTGGAATAAGGCTACAAATGACCCACAAGCCACACGTCAACAAGAGCTCCAAGTGACACATGGCTATCAGAATTATTCTATTTTTCCGCGTCATGAAGTGGTTAGAGACAGTAGGAACTGGAACTTCTGGATAGCACACGGGAGACCAAGTTAATGTTTGTGAGCTAGCTTCTACTGTCGAATCCGACTCACCTCAAACGATCTAGTCTGTATCTTCATCAGCTCAAGATGTCTGGATAGTAATTTTGCGTATCCTAATATCACTTCCCCACGCTTTGATGAAAGGTAATGAATCGTCGTAATTAGAATAAACTGAGGTGATATAAGTGACTGATGCAATCCCCAAGAACATAACCTTCTACTTATGGCGAGCATGACCAGTTGTCAATGAAACAGTCAATGTTTTTACCTGGTTAAGATACCAGTCAGTATGAGCCCTCACAAGGTGTAGTATTAATGTTCCAACTCTCAGCATTATTGTGACATTTAGTCCAGATGTGCAGCGATACTATGGAAATACCCCCAAGGTACTTTAAACTAACGTCTAGAAACGAAAGAACAAGCGAAAGTATCACAATTAAGCCGAGAAAGATACTACGTTAGACAGTCGATTTCACATACAACTTGGCACAGAAGACAAAAGCGTGGAAAGAATCTTACACAATGTAGGTGAATCATCATCGAGGTCAGTGAGGTCCCGCGTTGTTCTGGTTTCCTTCACAGATCGATCAGTCTGGGTGGGCAGTTTTGACATGACTGTTGACACTTCTTCGTTCGGAGTATTCGAGACAGTCTGCAAATGATCGACAGTCCATGTGACATCAAGCTTGTGTTCTGATAAGTCGTTGACAGTCACTGGTTCATGAACAGACCAAGAAGAAGAAATCACCGATTCATCTGATTGGGCTCTCTTGCCAACCTTCAGACGTTCTTCCGCATGTTGTGAGAACTGCTCGTCCTTCTCATCCACATCTGATGGTGGTTGCATCACAGATGTATTGCGATTTGTCACGTTAGTCAGAGATGATGAAATACAAGAGAGCACTTCTCGTTGTCCGACAGTCATCTCGCTATCGGAAGAAACCGTTGCTGCGTTAGGTGTAAACTGGTAAGTCGGTTTCATTGCTGTTTCGAGCTCGGTCTGAAAGATCGGATCGAGGCGTTCTTCGGACAAAGTGTTTTTCAAGCCTGTAACAATAGCATACACAAATTATGAGTAAAATTGTTCGTGGTTAGGAGGTCAAGAACGATGACTAGACAGATAAGAACTGTAGTACGATGAACCATATCTAGGGCAGATATTTCGATATATCTAATGGTAATCAGCGGATGCTTCATTGTATCGGCCCGATTAATTTCACAACTCCCCAATGCGATTGTAACATTATACTTAGGGTAGAGATGAGCAATCAACGCGAATAAGTGTGGACTATGAAAGGCATGGATCAGAGAGGTTGTAAAACGATCAATCCGTCATGGTTAATCTGATTCATGTTAAACTGAATAACAAATCTGAAATAGGCAGACTACCAGTAGGTTTAAATGTCACCGGAAGTGGGTGCAAAACACCTAAATATAGGCAAAAGCTGAACAAGTGCGCAGCTGGTTAGGCCATCTATCCGAATTGGGTTCACACACACATACATGGGATAGAAATATCCCAAAAGCAAGTCACATCGTAGGAACGGAAATGAACGGTATACACTTGTAATGTAGAGGAAAAGACATAACATGGTCACTTTTGAAAGGCCGAATATCATGATAAACTCAGTAAGTGCACATGGTTCACTGGTTAGATTTCTCCGGGTTTCCATCGTGCCATGATCATACCGGAACAGTAACCACAATCTACATAGCACACACGATCGAATTCCATTTATGAGCATCCATGGGGCGCAACAGGTAGCTACCCATTGACACTGATTACACTGAGCCAAATCTGGCAAGATATTCATGCGTGAAGATTGGGCGGAACAAGGTGATGAGGTCCAGGGACATTGAAATCGGGTAGAAAGACCGCACAAGCATAGATCAAACCGACTACACACGGACTCTTGGAAGTGTGTGCTCGATTAAAACATTGCATAGACAAGACCGACAGCCCGGCACGACAACGTCTCAAGTGTCAATCCAAAGGCCAGTATCCAGCTCCTGTATATTCAATGCAAGGAAGTCCGAACAGCAAGGTCATAAGATACAAACGCGTACACAGCAAGACAGCACTGAATAAGGTAGACTGTATCAGCGCTCAGCTGGCAGCAGCATAGATTTGCACATAACCTACTTTGCACTCGATGAGGCCTACTGCATTTTTATGTGTGCAAACCAGAATATCCACCCCCCACAGAGTTAATAAGCAAATGAGTTTTGTTGTTTGAACCTCCCTACGAACACTCTGTGTGTGTGTGTGTGTGTGTGTGACCACCACTTGTTTGATGCCGTCGCCTGTGTGTGTGTGTGAGACAACTGCTGCCTTGCGGCTCAGGCTTTTTAGCCAAAGGCTTTGGATGAGGGCCCTAATCGCTCTCCTGCACAGGTCTGGGCGTCCTGGCAGTATCCGAAGCCCATACTCACAATGATAATGATACAAACTAAATCAAATATTATACTGCATCGGCCGTCGCGC
>QNGE01000092.1:168654-228206 GCA_008508345.1 Paragonimus westermani | reverse complement strand
CTCCATTGTGGCGGCTCTGAATAGGAATTCTACCTGTTGGGATCACGACGGCTGTCAACTTCTGGCGAGACTCGAAAACCTGACAGTATCCGCCTGTCCATGATCATGAACAAGCGTGCTATTTGAGCGTAACGGTCTCGTAATGTTAAAGCCTTCTTCGGTTGATCACCGAGATAAAGACCAGCCTAGCAACGCAAAACTAATGAACATCGTTGTGGTAACTGTTGACTGGGATCACCGAAATACTTGACGACTTAAAAGCCTTGTCAGTTGCCCATTCAAAGAGAGCCTTAACTCACCATGCCAGCACCCCGTTTGAAGGTCTTATCTGATTGCTTACCAACTGCTAGGACTGACAGAGCTTCAAACGGCAGTCTTTCAAGACAATACAAGCTGGGAAGAAAAGCAAACAGAATGTTCGCGATATGTTTTGACGTAACGCGTATGAGTTTCACCAACTATCTCACGCTTAGGCAGGTACATCCATAAGGATCTTACACCTTCCAACTATCGGGTTCGTCTACAAGACAGTGGTGATTACGCCCATCTAACGTTAAGGGAAAGCCGATCGATTTGTGCGCTTAGGAAGCTGCAACGACAGCGACGAATGCGTAGAAAGTGAAAGAGAAGTTTCTATCCCCAGGGCTAGGTGATTTCTGGAAGGAAATGTACATCTCCCAGAAGGTTAAGGAGCACACATAAAAGGAAACTAGGAGCGCGGTGTTGATCAGCAGCTGTGAAACATGACACCCCATAATGAAAAACGTAAACTATCTTCAGATATTGTACCCTCAATGGTATGGTCCAGTCACAGACATTGGATGACACCAACGGATGAGCAGATGTGATGTTAAAGGGTGGATACTTAGTAGTAAGGGTAAAGCAAGTTTGGTCACACGTTTTTTATGGATGCGCATATCAAAGCGGTTCAGCCGTGTACCGAAAAGGGAAATCAACAGTAACCTACGCCGAGCATAAATTCTGTCGATTTTGCAAGTAGGTGACGCAAAGTTCAGAATCAACGAACGATGAACTCACATGGGAAAATGAAAGTAGTCATCAAGTTAATAGCGATAGATCGAGTTTCCTTCCCAAGCCAGGGATCCAGTAAATGGTTGCAAGCGTTAAAAAATACGGTGGTTTACCCAATTCAGTAGCGTGAAGGATGTCAACGTTTGGTTAATCATTCCACGAAGAAAGTGCACTTAACGAAGTAGGGAAGTAAAGGCTGCAGAGAATTTGTCTCATCGATACCGCTTTACTCCCACTTGTCGCTCCGCTGATTTTGCATTGCGTGCGCACCTCGGTACTGAATAGTTGAATCCAAACATTCGGGCCTCTGTGCATTAATCCCGATTCTCTCTGGTTCTTATGCCTTTAAACCATGTCTTTATTTTCCCTTCATCACCGTGACAGTAAAACAAAACAGTTCACGCCACCGATGCACATGCTTAGACGTACCAGAGGACAGTCTACTCGTAATTCGGCTGTTACCCAAATTAGGCCTGTGCTAACGTGTAACCAATTAACACGCTCTTCAAAAACGATTCGTCTGATTCTGAGTACCCTATAAAGATACACCTATATCTATATTCCACTATCAACTCAGCCGAATTGCAAATCGTTTTCTCCCTGCATGTAGCAATGATTTTAAAGTTAATCCTTACCTCGCACAAATCCAGATGGTTGCGATTTAGTGTAAAACAAACTAGCTACAAAGCCAAGTTAATAGCTTTTATCTGTTTGTATTTGATCAATGTCAAAGAATTTGCCTAGTATGTGAAAGGCGATTTTTCAAGCCTATATGATACCAGTCGACATCCACCATCGCACGTAAAACTGGGTCGCAAAAACTGCAAGTTAGACAAATGACAGTTACATCTCTCCAGCAACCGGTCAGTCGCCTGCAACCAACTATGCCTATTGCATCAGTATACCCATTTGGTAAGAGGAATAATTTCAAAAAATCCACGGCCAAAGCGTTGCGCTAAAAACAAATTAGCTGGCACTATGGAAAAATTGTTAGACAAATTTAGACTATTGCCTTTACATTCTCAGTTTCAGAGGAACGATCAATGACTAGGTTATGGAGTAAATCGACCAAATACAGTGTGCAATTGAGGTCCGCTACGCTGACAGTCATCACATCACGAGTGATCTAGCTTGATGGACAAAAACATTGCTAAGGACTAGGGAGGGAGAGAGAGTACGAACAATGAAACAGTGCACTTGTTGGGCAATCAGAATTAGCCCAAGGCTAAGGTTAAGAACGTGGAAGCAGACTCCACATGAAAATCAACGGCGCAACAAGCGAACTCTGGTAGAAAAATATGGCGGGGAACAGAATTAGCCAAATTCACACATGAGGGCGCATATAAGACGGATGTTCGAACCAAGCCCACAATTATCGTTTCCATACCACAGCTCCCATCTACTGCATGTATCAGGATTTAATGAGCGTGGTTGTATTTCACGTCCGACAGTTCATCTGTCTTCTGCGTTGTCGATTCGGTAGGAAACAAACGTGTATTTTTAATTCTTCGGAAGTAACTTCATACAATCATACTCGACGTAACGTACCTTACAGTATACATGTTTGTGCACATGGATCAGATGTAGACACACAAAGCCCTTTTCGACCAAAGGCTCTAGACTTTTTCGTGTGACTACCCTACAACTGCCTAACCAAAGTACAACCGTCGCGAGCATACCTGTAACTTCTGATTCAATTGATTCACGCTAACAAACATACACTCGCAGTAGGTCATCGAGCGTTCATTTTTCGTGACACGTTGACCGGTGTCCCCAAATACCATAATGAATTCACACGTACGTGCAGCCATATGATGTCTGTTTATTCATGCATCACAATTGAAATCACAAAGCCGACAGCGTAAAAAAAGAACGATGTACTAGCGCGCATTCCTTCAATATTAAGACGTGTACGCACAAGACAAAACGTGCACTGAAAATACCACCAGGCACACTGTGTATAACCCATAACAAATGTGCCGTCCACAGGTTCTATCAGTTACAACAAACAGTGAGAAACGGCTACAGCAATCCAAAAACGTATCCGAC
This sequence comes from Paragonimus westermani, assembly GCA_008508345.1. Taxonomy (NCBI): domain Eukaryota; kingdom Metazoa; phylum Platyhelminthes; class Trematoda; order Plagiorchiida; family Troglotrematidae; genus Paragonimus; species Paragonimus westermani. Next base: position 225,125 of record QNGE01000092.1, on the reverse strand, counting down.
GTACAGCCTTGTTCTGATCTCCACTGGCTTCGAAATGACGCATCTCTCAACTTGTGTGTTCCCCGATCGAAAACCTTATAACAAAGTAGAAGGATCATCGAGAGAAAGAACGTTCTCACTGCCCGCACTGACTTCACCGTTCTGCGCTCATACCGATTTCGATAGCCAGAACTATCACTATGAACCAAGAAGAGGTAAACTCAGCATGACGTGAAGCAGTCAACAATAGGAACGACGGTAAATGCGTACGACATTCACAAAATGACCGCCAAGTTACATAATTGGCTGTATAACCCATTCGGAGTATTCTTCACTTACAAACCAAAACGATGTCACTCCGGGGAGAAACCGCCACACCCAAAGCAGACCGAAGTAAACAGACAAACGAGGTGACCCAAGCCGAGAATAGATCAAATATGTATGTGAAATTACTCAATACAACGATAGGACTACATGACACTTCTTTATCAAGTCTAATAATCGCTGTACCTAGTGTGGTCAGGCGTGACCGCACGGGGTGGACGTCAGCAGTAAACTGAGAGAGAATAAATACGATCCCCATGAGGCAAACCAACGCACAGCAGCTTCCTTTCATTTATGGAACCACTTTATCTCCAGAACAGTGTTACGTCCAACGGTAATTAGTAACAAACACTTAATAACCCAAGCACCACACAGATTCCCCCAACAAAGGCGTCCCTCAAGACTGTGATATGTCAGACAATTGCATAGCACCTATTTAAGACTCTCAAAACATTTGATCAACACAGAATAGACGCCTAACACATGTGACGCTCTCACACACCAGTCCCCAATATTTCCACAATTCTGTCAAAGTGACTCAAACATGCATCGTGCAATGTGTGATTTAGGCTACTGAACCATACCGCTCAACTAAACGGAGGTTTTGACGAATTGTGTAAATCTTGCACCGTGAACAGATATGCCTACTGTTAAAGACAAGTGACTGAAGAGCACAAATTAGCCGACGAGATAATACACACTAGAATGAAGATGCCACGTCTATGGAACGATAAACTGAGGGCGGATGAGTAATTACCTCGAGGCATTCAAGGGGAGTGGTAAAGTTATAAGAGAAAATTATCCTGAAAGGTGAAATTTCAGTCAGCGAAATCGTACGTTCAACAGTGATGGACAACTTCTTACGTTTTACGATAATTGAAATAAATGAAGATTCGAGAGGTTTTGGGCGCCAGAAAAACCGTGGTTAGAAGAGATATTACTGAAGAATTGTGTGCTCGGGTAAATGCACCCGGTCGGCGTGTGACCTCTGTAACACGACTGGATAAAGACCAGAATGGGTTCGGGAACAGAGAATGTAATCCCAAGGAACTTTTCTTCAGAGTTCACGCGTGTCTTCGAATGAGATTCAACAAGGACTCGTAAGATATGTACGTGTGTTACCGTCGCAGCGTAGCATGACCTCATTGGTACTTTTGTTGCTTGGGAATGGATACACCTTGGATATGAAACCCCAGATACTGATGGCATTTACCACTAACCAATCAGCATGAAGCACCTTCATGTTTTCAGACACTATGGTAGTCCAACCACTTATTCGCGATCAAAGGACCGTGTACCAACGGTACAGTGTCCAAATAGTCGGAAAATGTTACACTCAAAAGAACGTCATTGACAGATTCAAAAAGCGTGGCACTACCTGGTGTTAGCACGTCTCCTACATAATCCGAAAATTTAAAAAGACAACAGGACAGTGAACTGGGATGCACCAGAGTTGACCGTCAGGTAAAGTTACACAAAGATATTTAACCCTTTATATTACATTCCGTTGGTAGTCACTTGGAAGATTGAGTAATTTGAGTTGGAATGTATATCGATACAACGTCGCTCATTTTATGAAGATGAAAGTAATACCAAGGTCTAAGAAACAAAAGAACGGCTATCCTTTGTCTAGAGTAGATAAAATGAGGTAGAAAAGATAAGCAACTACATTCAATGTAAATCTTCAATGCTGACGAAGGATATTAATGGTCCGTTTGACAGCCATTCTAGCCAGCACAAATTTGTTGGATAATTTTAACACTATGGAAGTTCAGGCTGTTGGCTGCAGTTTAGACAAAGAAGACCTGTAAAACTCGCAGCGATCCTTGCAATCCATTGAGAGTTAAAACTACTTGTGAGTGAACGTACTGCGTGCCCAAAATAGTCCAGTACTCAACTGGTATATTGGTGGAGGGCATAGATGCAACTGGGCATAGCCCATCTTGTCCAGTGATGTGGCTGGTTTCCAAATTTAATTATTCGTAGGAAGCATTCTCAAGCGACTCTGGGGTTTTTGAGCAGAATAGAAAAAGTGCACTCTGAGTTTCTTTCGGTACTTCACATACCGAGATAGCCGCACAACTTTTTCCCGATTAGTTCTCAGATTTCCTTCGTTAGTGCGCTAAAAATGAACGGATGCCAAAATATTCTTACAAACAGAATCAACTGCTAGTGGAGCACAGAAAATGGACACTCTGTGTGTTGTAGCAAAATTATCTGTTAAAGTCATCGACGATACCAACAAAGCGTTTTGTAATAAAGTTTAACTGTCAGGTAATCAAGATAGGAGCAAATCCCGGCTTAAAGAGAAAAGCGATAGAAGTTATTTCCTGAGACCCCTAGTTCTAAACTTAAACGAGATCGGCCGAGAAACGTTATGAGATCCAACAATTTTGTTGCAGGGTACGAACATAAACACGGTTAAAAGCTCCCAAAAGAGGTGCTACATCGAAACCGTGACCATTTGCACAAACGCAATGAGCTCAAAGCAGACACGACGAAAATCTGGCAGCTGATCGAAATAGGCACACCCCGTAACTACCGATGTGACAGAGAAATGAAACATTACATGAGAGAACATGAAGGACTGGGAGACTAACAAATTTACACACATCACAGGATGAGAACAAGGATCTTAGTTAAATCAACAGCCTTCACAGAAAAGTAGTCGTGTTATGTAGGCACATCTCTAATACGCGATCAAATTTAAAACCGAAGGCAAGTATAGAATGATAACCTACCGAGACAAGGCTAAATTCTCAAGCTCATAGGCCTGTTGACGAGTGCCAATCTCTTCTGAGAAAAGGTACTTCAACAATTTCCAGAGCGTCACGCAATATCCGCGATCGGAAGCTGATACATACTGCAGACCAGATGTAAACACAGGCAGGTAACAGTTGATAAACGTTAAAAACAGAGGCCAAAACCATGAACAAGTATAACCGTGTCGTATGGACATGTGAGAATATTCACGAGCTTCTGGCTGTCAAGCAGTGGCAATCACTCCATGAAAGGCAATAAAAAATATCTGCTAAAACTCGAAAAGTATCACTATGTGATGATGCAAACCCTGCTGAACGAATAAAGTGAGAATTTTCGACCCACAGAATCATCCGGGATAGCCCAGGATTTAACCCCATTACAAGCTAGTGAATACATTGTAATACCGTCAGCTTAGAAGCATACTGGTCCAAAGATAGATATCCATACAATTGTTCGTATCACGTATTGTGTGTCTCGCTTCTCCCCCTTCCAATAAGGCACACGGTTACCAGTCTCTTGTTCAGCGGTGTCTATTCATCGAATACCAGACGTCCCTCCAATATGCGGGCTTTCAACATTAATCAGTAACGTATGGTAGCAACAGGGTATGGTTAACGGCCAAAATTCCCTCTAGGCGGACGGCCGGTTTCGTGGTTGCTGCTACTTATCAGTTAGTGCTTTCAACATCAGTACTGATTTACGGACTCCATTTAGCTTGGGATAAACGGCACAACTGACTCACAAATAGTTAGTATCTATATCTACTAATAACCTTCAACAGTGGCTGGATAGAGTCGTAAGACGGTCAGTCAAGTGTGGGTGCCGCCTACTAGGTTGCGAATCAAGTGATCTCATCTATATTAAACATTGGAAACGACATAGTAGCACGACGCAGTTTACATTGAGATGAGTTTCGTCCCGGAAGTTATATAAAATGAACCCAAAACTAATCACCTACTCAGATTTCTCCTTTTATGAGTTATCTCGGTGTCGGAGCAATGATAGTGGAATGAAACAACCAGAAAATAAAAGAGAAAACTGAGTTAATAATGAGTTTAACCACGTTATGTTGCAAAAAGAAATTCGGAATCAGGAATTATGATTCCAGTACGTTTCCAAAAAAAACATTTTCAGGAGAAAATTCTCCCAGCACTTGCTATGTCAATTCAATTGGACAAGGCGTGTAACTTTTACTGGACGGTTTTGAGCAAAGCAAAGTAAACAAAGCAATTTTACTTTTGACGAGCGACAAAAAAAATTGAAGATGGAATTAACGGTACACTATATTTTGGACTAACGTCACCAAAATAGAAACGCTGTATTGCAAGGGAGCAATATTTCCACAAGTGTGATCAACCTGCAATGAAACGCTGCAACCAAGGAGACCTCGAAAATTCAATCCAAGTCTGGATAACCCGACAATATTCAGTCAGGGCGCAACCTATTAGGTCACCCGGCAGGTGTAACGTTAATGCTGGATTATTATATGATCATAGTATTATGCATTCAAACGTATATTAACTATGAATTTCGTTTTACCTTCCCGTCACAGCTTTTTAGAAAAAGCGTCGGCTGCCAGCTTCGCTCATTTCACCGCACCAATCAGGTTTGTCCCAGTCCATCTTCTTTCGTCAAATAACTTTTCACTTAGTGAATTCACAATCCTGTTTTCGCGTACACACCCGAGACTCACCTCATTTGCCGCTTGCGACCGAAGTCATAGCCAGAATGATAGTGTCAAACACAAAGGTTCTCTCTGAACATCAATTAAGCTTGCCACCTTTAGCGTTCAAACACTCTATGCAAGCAAGTCAACAGACAACTCTTGCAAGTACTCTGGAGACCCTCACCATCGATATCCGTTGAATTGCTGAAACACGGCTTCAGCGTTCTACCTCAGCGCTATATGTGCAATCTCTGTCAGCAGTCTCACCATGCAGACACAATGTGCGCTTGCCTGAAGACTCTATGGCACAAGCCGCTGGCCGAGCCGGTGTTGGAGTTGCCCTCAGCGCATACGCAAAAAAAGACGCTGCTTGAATGGATTGCCACCTTTGCGCCGTCAGATTCGAAGGTACGGCCAAAACACCGAGAGGTACCCATCGCAAACACTGCCTGTTTGCTGCTGCGGTATATGCCCCCACAGACCGTAGTCCTGGCACAGACAAGAATGATTCATATCACCAACTTTCTACACACCTCACCGCTCACAAACCAAGTACTACTGGCGAGACACTTGAGCGCTCAAGTAGGTAGGCTAGGAGCTGACAGGCACGGCTTAGATGGCTAGCACCCTTAAGGCACTCGTCGAACGGACAACGGTGAACGCTTGTTGCCGCCCTGAGCTGATAACGGTGTGTCTCTGACAAGTACTCATTTTGCACGTTCTAAGCGTTAATGCGCCACCTGCAGACCTCCAACACCAAATCAATCGTGGACACAGACTGACCACAATGCCGTCAGCTATCGGCAGTGTGGCCGCTCTCAAGAATGCAAGGCAATCCGGAGCACCTGTATGGATTCCGATCACGCACTGTTATGCGCCACGTTCGCTCTGCGTTTTGGTCAGACTACTTCGCCGCCAGCCAAAAATTAACAACTAAACTGGGAAGAACACAAGCGCCTCATGCTTACCAGTGTGCACTTGCCTATAGTCTAGGCCCTCAATCACCAAACGACTTTGAAGCACACTGACCACATATACAGCAAGCAATGCATAACTGAGGTACCACCTCGTGTGGTAACGCTATTCGTTCAGCTATCAACCTCTAAGTCTCCATGCGGTCACTGGAACCTCTCGACGTTCCCGGAAATATTTCATCTAATAGCGTGTACAAATCTGCTCCCAAGGCTACTCGTCTGCAGCTCTGCAAGCAACTGCCAGAGGATGACAAGGCCTGATGGACACAACGCGTTATCGAGCTGGAACAAGCCGCTACTTCTGGGAACACCGCATCCCAGCAAACGGGGTGCGAAATGGTTGTCCAGCGTCCTCCTTATTCAACTTTGCGGTAAGTCAGATTCTAGAGTGTGACCTAAGAAACTTCGATTGTGATAGTGCGCATTCGCTACCAGGCGCTCAAAACCGAGATGCAGATGATACCGCCCTGATCTATGACGGCTTACAAAGAGCCCAGGACATTTTAGACAGATCAGAAGCTTCTCTTCGTTGGTTTGTACCTACTAGGTATGAGGTGCTGTTGCAGGATTAGCATGACTCTGCGCCTCTTCTCGCCCTCAATGGTGAGTCGTTGGAGATGCTCAAAAAGTTAATACACTTTGGGATCTGTATCAGCACTGGTGGAATGTCTGATGAGATTACAAACCACATAACAAACACTGGGATTGCGTTTGCCAACTTACGCCATCCGTGACGTCCGCATGATCTCGGTCTTCTTGTGAAAAGCCGAGTGTACAAAGTCACTGTGAGGGCAGTCCTATCGTACGGCTAAGAAACTCGGTCCACTCGTGTACAGGATGTTCGCAGAGTACCCGTTCTAGACCATCGGTGTCTCCGAAGCACTGACGGCGTTTGGTGGAGCACCGTGTCAGCAATGACGAGATTCGCCGACGTGCCTTCGGAACGGATAAACTCTGTCGACGTCACAAGTTTCGCTAGCTTAGTAACATCTTACGATTGCCAACTGACTGTCTGCCACATCGTGCCTCATGTGCGGACGGTGGGATAGGTTGAAAGCGGCAGCCTGCTGGTCAATGTATGACGTCGGTTTGAGATATGAAGGCAATCAGTTTGAGGTTTGTTTCAGTAGGGGGCGCCCGGCTTCCTGGCTGAGGCACGGAAAACGATGGAAACCTTTGGTTAAGGACGCTGTCTGGTATGGCGCAGACCAGAAGTTAATGATGTTGATGTTTCCAGCCTCTGTGTACACCGTTGCAAATGTTTCTTCTTCAACCCCCTACCACATTCGCCCCACTCTTCATCTTAGCCATTACTTCCTTTCTTATTCTGTGGCATGTTTGCTACTACTTGCGTTCCTTACGCATTAACTACGTATGATCTGGGTCGAAAGTCAATTGTGAAGCAGAATATTGAGTAGAAACATCATCCCCAGCAGTGGATTTGAAATATTTTCCGCTAGAAACGCTGACGGCAAAGAGTAAAAAATCAGAAGTAGTAGTCAGTATGAGAACTACCAAACCTCCAACATTTATAATCCCTTACACCAATCTGCCTGTCAGCATTATGTTGAACGGAGCAATGTTTGTCCGGTTACCTGTGCCGTTAGTCAATAGATCTGAAAGCATAAAAAATGAATGTTTATTGTACCCTCTAATGGGGAGAAATCTTGATGCCGATAGCAAAATACTGTGCGACGCCCTCGGTTGACCAGATGAAGCAGAGCCAACACCTAAACACAACCGTAGTTGCTGATACAATGACCGATAGACTTAGTCGTCTTACTATGGAAGATGGGAATAGGCGGTATATTAAGTAAGCGAAATTTGGAGCAGCTGAATCAACATTTGCACACACTAGCGCACACGCAAGCTGTTTTATATCGCCACTGCAAGCGAATCGATTGACGTAAGCACCATAATTAGGAGTAACGTCTATGAGAAACGACCTTTGTTTGTTTGGCTACCTCTGTAGCGAGCGATAACGTAGCTACTGTTTCGACGTCACTTCTTACAGAAAAATTCCATCGGTCGGTTTTCAACATCCATCTCCGTGTCTTCTCAGGAATTATTCGAAGGACCTCTGGATCAACCTTGTGTCTGAGTTTATAAAGGGTCGGTTTGTCTAACCAACACGCCCAAAGTAGAGGTTACGAGCTTAAAACTGGGTCCTTTTTGTTGCCGTTTTCAGATTATATGTCGGTATATTCCCATTAAAACAGAGGTGACAATGTGATGGAAATCTGTTTCCAAAACTTCTTTCCCAGACCAATAAAATTTGCGTTGGAATGTGCCAACAGGCATACTGCAAAATTCACGAGACTATCGTTAACGTATCTCCTTAAAAGTGAACACCAGGATTCACATAGTCCGTTGGAACTGGGCTGGGTGTTCAGTGAACGTTACGCCACACGACCACAGTCATCGATTTCGAGAGAGAGAAGATAAAAACAGGTGCAGCAGCTCAGGCATGTCGGTGAATAGAAGGACGAGAGTATTTTCAAAAACTAATACGAAGCTCAAATGGATAAAAGTTCTCACAACAGGACTATACGTGACTTCCAATCCTCCTCACTCCTGACGACGTTTCCAATCACAGACGAGTTTCCTCCGTAGAGCCCCAGTTGAACACCGACGTCTTATGCAGAAGTCTTTTTTTCAATCAACGTCATACACTGACCGCATCGTCGTTGCTTCCAGCTTAATCCGGGTCATGGGAAGAGCGCATCGTGCACCACCCAGCAGGGTGAAATTCACAAAATGAGAAAGTACAAGCTCTCACAAACTTTTTATAGAGCTCTACGTACCGCCGAAGCAACCAACTGATACTTTCAGTCAATGGAGAAAATCCTGCACAACCTGTGCAGCAATACGGACTAGAGTGACAACGTCAGTGTTATGTTTTGTTCCTACACCGTATCTTCCCCTTCCCTATCCAACTGATTCCCTCCCATATATCGTTATTCTAATCGACCCTTCCGTTCGTTACATTACAGACCACATGCTACGTTTTCTGGTTGATTAAAGCCTTGCTATCCGGCGTTGTCTTTTCACTCCCTCGGTTATTCTCATCGGAACTATTCGTTACAGTCAGTAAGCTCTAAATCGGTCCCCTCTGGTTGGCGATTAACCAGGTTGCCTTTCACGGCGCTAACAACAAAAAATTCGAATAAGAAACGTAAAATGAAAACTCTCACCAAAGATCACGTGTGATGTCAACCGATGGCTGTAATTCAGTGAGTGACCTCGCTTTGATTAAGCTCTGGAAGTTAACACTTTGGCGTACTTTGACATACTCACCCCACCCTGTACGACGTGCCGTGAAGGACAAGCCAAGGACGTTGCCAGCTCAACAGAGTAAAAAGCACGTTACGAGCCTAGAAATACCGTAGCCACCGTCCATCTGTAGATACGTCTACGTTCAGCATACAATATGTCCCGGAGCTGTGAACCTGGCAACCAAAATCCGGAATTCACAATAAAGGGCTTATCGCACGGTTACTTCCCCTAACCGAAAAACGGGCATAAGATAGCGCTGAAACCACAGGTAAATTAGATGGATGTCGGTAGAATGAAGGTGTGCGCGCAGTCCAAGTAAAGTCATTGGGTCCAATCGGTTCACTGTTTTCGTCACCACGTCCACGACCGATAACACCTGCCTGTTCAAACACGTCTCCGTGACCACCCCATCCGTTGAAGGGCAATGCTAGGCTGGGAACCAGCATCGGTGAGTGCAAATGGACGAAGTAAAATATATTTGCCTAGAGGATTGTGTCATTACGATAGTTCTTACACCAACAAAAAGATAATCAAAAACTGCATTCATGACCCAAGCAGACTCACAAGCCACTAAAACACTGGCCAAAACCTAAACATTTCTGCATAGAATCTGATGCACGGCATACTGTGCCTTTATGTCCATCGCAACATTTATGGACTCTGACGTGACATATTATAGTTATGCTGCGAAAACAATAAACGCCTCTTAGTATATCTCAGTTTTATCGCTTCGTTACTGAACCGTGTTGTTCAGCTTCCTGTCAACATGTCTTGGGTCACCATTTTATCCATGACGAAGGCAACTGGTTGCGTTATCGAGATCGGCGTGGACAGCTCGTTCAAGTGTTCTTCAGGTTGAAATGCTTTGTTCTCTGGAAGCCTGCTTCATACAGAAAGCATTCGCATCACATGGGTCTTTGGCTAGGTGATTACGAGCTAGGATAGCATGCTGATACGTGTGAGTGCTGAGTGAACTGGGTGGGGCGGGGTAAGGGGCATAACGCACCCCTTGCCTGTGAGTGTCGATGTTCCTGATGCTCGTTTAGAATTATCTTCATTTCACTGAAGGCACGTCGGACTTGTGGGCCCTGGAGTGGCTAATTCGATCTGCGTGCTGTTCAGTATGATTGTTCATGTTCAGTTATTTTGGTCACACTTTTTTCAGTTCAGTTTATCGGACAGCAGCTACGCACAACTTGGTCTGGATGAACACACCATGATCAGTTCTCTATCTAGGATGGACAGGCCTGTGCTGTGTAGGAGACTAACCGGAGACCAACAAATTTCGCACTGTGGCGTACCACAAAACGTCACGATCAACGTGGTTCAAACTCTTTCAATTAAGACGCTTCTAAACAGCGATTTGAGTGGCCGCGGGGGCAAAAACAGATGGGCAACACCTATCACCGTTACTCAACGGGTCACGCCTTGTTTGGCCAAACTGGCTTTCTCCAATGATTGTTGGTCTTAATATACAACGCCTGGGAGTGGTAAACGTTAAGCTGGTATGCAGAGCAGGTGATCCCACCATTACAGACTGTGCAACCTGAGTAGTTGACCAACGGGTGGCATATCCCAAGCGCTAAGAAACACATGGTCATCCCACGTATTGCGAGCTAGCTGGCGGAGACAACGATGATCAAACCCAGTAAGTCGGCTGTCAGTGAACAGACCGGGCGTCGGAAACAGAACAAAACAGAACAGTGACAACCGGACGTCATTTCGATGCCAAAGATGACACGGTTTACCAAAGCCAACGCATTCCTTTATTAATCTGGTTGATATCTCATCCGTAGCATAACACGCTAACAATATAATGCTACCAAGCATGTGAAATTATCCACAGCCCCAAATAGAGAATGCAAGAATGAGCATACCACGGTCTTGAAGCAATACTCCATACTTTTAGGGTAAAAAGCACACTCAAAAAAAACTTTTCTGAGCAATCATCTCGTTCAGTATGGTCTGAATTTGAACAATACAATGTCATCCACATACTCTGCCAAACAACTTAGTTTCAGAAAGAAACCCAACAAGCTCGGAGAATTCTCCGAGAACTCGTTGTACATTGCCTCCAATAACACAAAAACACTTCGGGCACAGCAAAGAAAACTGGAGTACGAGCTAAAAGCCGTGCTCTACATAACTTATGGATATTTCACGATGGAAGTATGTGACGGCAAAAGAACCGAAAAACCACAGAATAGAAAAGCATACTTGTGACAGACTGGCTTTACACAACGGGCATTCAGCTTTGTAATCCAACGACTGTTCTATGCAATCGCGACAGAATGTGTGGCCGCAGGGTACACTGGAAGGATAGAACAGTAGTCTGTAGGTACACCAATGAATCAACAAAAAGATAGCTGCAGTTACCTGAGGCATAAAGCACACAGAAAGTCGTCGCGAATGGCACTCAGTTTAGCTAGACAAAAGGATATAAGGAAATCATGCTGGGTTTGACTTGAACTTACATGGACTCGGTGGGGCATCGTCGACTTGTACAGCGGTAGCGTTCGTTGGAGTGTCCGCAAGACCAAGCTTATCAGAAGTTACGGAGGGTGGAAAGTTCATCCATGGTCGAATGGGAACTACAGCACAAAGTTCAGCAGGTAGACCCTAGAAAAAATACACATATCAGTCCAAAAGTTGAATGTGTTCTAACCGCAAGGACGTCCGATAAAGAGTTTGGATTGGCTGCACACAGTTCAACAACATACTTCCATTTCATTATATCCGACTGAGTGATGACATCCTCTAAAATCTATGTACGTACAACGATTTTAATCCAGAGTGGCACTTTAAAAGTCTTACATGTGTAATGTCGCATCGCAAACAATCTAAGTACGGACAGGTTGCAAGACATTTGAAGATATGTTCCAATGCTTCACGATAACGACCCAGACAATTAAGCGTACGTCCTTTGATACAATGAAGCTACATACAAACTCATGACATGGAGCAGGAAAAGGAATAAAAACCTTTAGAAGATGAGGATAAAGCTCTAGACCTTGATTACAGGTAGTCAGGGCTGCGTCAAAATCTGAGGTTAAGAGGTAGACATCCGCTGTAGCTTGTAAGCAGCGAGGGTTGGTTGGATCTGTAGATTGCAAGGTATGAACTGGTATAACAACACTGACGGCTCATTACATGATTCTTTTAGGCTGGCATGAACAATTGAAGCCTCGGAATATTTGCCCTGGTCGACCAAAGTTTTCGCCTCGTCAAGCAGGCGATACAGTGGGGTGGTTTCAGGGAAGAAATACTCGACCGATTTAGACAGCAGAAGACAATCATTTAATTCTCCAACTGCACGGGACGCAGAGCAGGAATGACAAACAAAGCTAGTGCCAACACAATTTCGACAAAACGAATGGCCGCATGATAACACAATCGGGTGAAAATAAAGATCTTTGCATGAAAAGCAGGTCAGGATGGACTTTAATGAGTTGGCGCCTTCAACCTCACTTCGATTCAATAAGTTCCAGGTTGCTTTGCGAGCGTTGTAAAGGACAGAACACAATTCCATCAGTTTACATAAAAGATTCGAACGCTGGCTGGCTGGAAAGCCTTCGTTCTCATACAATTTAGCAAAGGCACCATATGCCAGGGCAAACGAAGGTGCTTCCGCAAACACTTCCGTCAGCTTGACAACGCCTTTTCCAGAAACCGTCATATTTTAGGAGGGAAGCCTGGAAATCAAAGCACATGGTTGGGATCGGACGCAAGAAAGAGATGCTTTTTCATCTGAGACCTAAAATAAAACCAACACCAGGAATACACTTAATGTGATGCGACAACGCTCCAACGGTCTTAATAATAATTGGAGGAGCGATATAAATCACGTAGCACACGCAGGCACACTCATAGACAAACGGACAATGTTATCTGAATAAAAATGTGGGTACTGCCGCCAAACACCGTTACAATGAAAGAAATAATCAGCAATGGTAACAAAAAGATGGAAAAACGGAAAAGAATAGCATTGTGCAGAAAACGGAGCAAGTATAGATGTTATTAACCGTGATACACTAGCAGTAAAAACAGACTGAGTTTCGAGACAGCCGAAGAACCATCCAGTCACGGTGTGCAGTGAGATCACCCTCGACGGAAGGTCGGCTATCGGCAGTAGACTTCTTATTGGTCAGTCCGATTAAGCGGAATTTCAAATTTCAGATTTCGAATCCAGGACTTGGTGGAGGCCAGTGCTTGTTGATGTCCTGATGCTTGAATGGTGTGATCCGGAGATTGGCCGGACTGCGTATTCTGTTGATGTGTTCAGTGGTGGTCTAAGGGTAGGGACAGAAGAAAAGGAGCATCAAAACAGAGTAGGAAAAAGGTGGTTCCAATATTTGTCCAGCTCTCTTTTAAACATATCTGCGCTCTCCGCCTCAACGATTGTTGCAGGCAGCTTGTTCCACGAGTTGACTACACTGTTAGTGAAGAAGTTATATCGGACAGCCAATCGTGTTCTTGTTTTCTTGACTGTGTACCTATGCCCCTTAAATATCTGTTCTGATGCATCTCGAACAAACCTGCCATGAGGCTTGTTCCAGCGTGGTGGGTAATTTTGTACATTTCAATAAGGTCTCCACTTACTCGCCTACGTTCGAGCAAAAATAAGTTCAACGAAGTTAGTCGGCCTTTTTAGTTTAGACCCTTCATACCCCATACCATACGTGTGGCGAACTTTTGTACCTGTTCGGGGGCGGCTATATCCCTTTTGAGATATGGTGCCCAAGCTTGGGCACAACATTCCAAGTAGGGGCGAACTATATCCGAGTACGGTGGAATGAACACCGCTGGACAGCGATTAGCGATCGCCGATTTCAGTCGATATAACGCCCGCCGCGCTTTTCTCGCGGATGAGGTACACTGTGCATATGGAGTGAACGCACTAGTGACTTGGATACCCAAGTCTTTCGTTTGCTGCTTAGTCGTTAACAACGCGTTGAGACGGTCCTTTAAAAAGCAGCTAACAATCTCTAGTGGTAGGTCGTTCCAGTAGTTAATAACCCTATAAGAGAAGAACTGTTGTCTTAGGAAGGTCCGAGGTCGAAGCTTATAAAGCTTCATTTCGTGACCTAATCGACTGTTATCACTTACTAGGGTGAAGAATTGTTGCACAAGTCCTGTGCTGAAGAGAAAGTGTGTAAGAATTAAGTCGCCTCGGAGTCTACGAAAATCAAGTGGATAAAGATCAAGAAATTCAAGGCGGGACTCGTAGGACAGATGCCGTAAGCCAGTGACAATTTTGGTGGCTACTCGCTGGACACGATCAGTGGCGAATATGTCCTTCTTCAAACCGGTGTAGACGACTTGATTGGCATACTCCAGCAGTGGTCTTATGTAGACTCTGTAAAGCGTGTGAAAGGCGTGCTTGCCTATCCGGAGACAGGTATGTTTGATTATCCCGAGAGCCATAAAAACCCATTAGGCGGCCAGCTAGTGATGATAAGAGAAGGACAAACCAGACGACAGCCAGATCCCTAGGTCTTTTTTGAAGTCTACTTTCGTGATGTCTGCTACACTTTGTGCACCATATATCACGAATAGGTTCCCGGAGTCTCCTCCGAGTGACATGTGTGCACACTTACTCTCGTTTAGAGGGAGACCAATCATCCGACCAGCACTTAATACGATCACGGTCAATCTGCAATGCATTGGGGTCACAGACGTTCCAGATTTTTGAGTCGTCGGCATAAAGGAGAGCGTTGCTGGAGATGAACTCGGGGAGATCATTGGTGTAAATAAGAAACAACAACGGACCAAGTACCGATCCTTGAAGGACTCCCACAGAGACCGGGGATGGAGACGAAAGGCCTGAACCGGTTTTTACTCTAAAAGTCCTGTTACCAAGAAAGGAAGTTATCCAGCGGAGAACCTCTCCTTGGATCCCATAGGCTTCTGGTTTATGCAACAGAGGACCGTGTGAGACACGGTCGAAGGCTTTGGCAATGTCGAAGAAGATAGCCTCCGAGATATGACCATTGTCTTTGGCCTCTGTTAGGCTATCCATGAAGACTAACATATTAGTTATGCGTGACCGAGCGGGAAGAAAGCCATGCTGGGTCGAAGAGAAAAGATTATTCCAGAAGAAATGCTTGAAGATAGTGCGTTTTAACAGTCGCTCCATTATCTTGCATGGGATGCTGGTAAGGCTTATCGGCCGATAACTAGCAGGAGAGCGACGATCTCCTGTTTTAAATATAGGTGAGACAGTGGCCTCTTTCCATGCCTCCGGAAGAGTGCCTGTCCGAAGTGTCTGTTCAAACAGATCAAAGAGAGGCACCGCCAAACCGACGGTCGCTTGTTTGAGGATCTGGGGATGGATCGCGTTTGGACTGATCTCAAGCAAGAGGTCCTGAACGTCAGACACAGAAAAGTCAGCTGTCAAGATGGGTTGTTGGAAGTGTCTCTGCGAGAGAATTGGATGCCAGTTTGGCAGATCCACATTGTAGGCTGATGAGTAGTATTCTCTGAACACTTTGGCAACCACTTGGTGGTTGGAGGAGGTTTCCCCTTCGGGAAGTCGCAGAGAAGGCGCTGAGGGCTTGGTTTTTCTCTGGCGTCGTATATACTTGAAAAGAAAAATCTTGTTCTCTTGAGCTACCTGTAGGATTTTTGACTGTACGTGTTGGGTGTTTTGCCGGATTTCTCGCTTGCACCTGTTTCGTACAGAGCGAAAGGCCTCTAGATCCTCTGGCCTATCCGTTAGCTTCTGTTTAGAGAATGGACGAGAACGTAATTCAAGAAGGCGGCGTATGTTCTGCGGAAGCGGTGCACGAGGGTAGAACTTCCCTAGATTTCGGGGAACAAATACCTCATCGGCTTCGTGAATGGCAGCTTTAAAGGAAGGGTATCTCAATTTCACCGAGTCGGATGTGAGGCTGAGTGTGCCTAAGAACGTCCTTGGTGCGTTAAAGTCTGCTTTTTGGAAGTTTCGGAATGAAGTCTTTGTTACAGCGTGTTGGAGCCAGTAACAGATAAAGTCAAAGGTTAGTAGCATGTGGTCACTATGCCCCAGCGGGGGTTTGATGACCACCCTATCTACCAGGTGAGCCTCGTTCGTAATTGCCA
This sequence comes from Paragonimus westermani, assembly GCA_008508345.1. NCBI lineage: Eukaryota > Metazoa > Platyhelminthes > Trematoda > Plagiorchiida > Troglotrematidae > Paragonimus > Paragonimus westermani. The sequence continues at coordinate 209,063 of QNGE01000092.1, read as the reverse complement.
GATCGAGTAAAGAGGGTGTCTGTCCTGGACGGTGCCTTGTAAGTAGATCGACATGCTGTGTCCAGGCTTTCTCATGGATCAACATTGCCAAGGGTTTCGAGAACCCACAGTCACAGTCCTCATGAGAAGCCGCCATAGAGCTCAGTTTGGGTGCGTTAAAGTCACCCATAATAAAAAGATGGAGAAACGCTGGGCAGACGTGAGTCTGTCTAGGGTAGCAAGGATGGCCTCGTCGTCGAATGCACTGCATGACGGCGAACGGTACATAACACCGGTATGAAGCGTGTCACGTTTGCGAAGTTGCAGTTTGATCTGGGGAGGTAAATTTCCCTACGACAGCTGGCACTGGGAGCTTCTGGCTTAGGAAAACGGCGCAGCCTCCCATGCGTCCACCGGAGGAGTCCGTCCGGTACAGAGAGTAACCAGGGACATGCAGTTCATTATCACTGATATCCGCGGAAATCCAGGTCTCCGTCAATGCAAGAATGTGAGGGCTAGGGTAGTGGACCAGCTGTCTGATTTCTGGTAGTTTGTCCAGAAGGCTCAGACAGTTGGTGTACACGCATTTTAAGGCCACTTCTTCGTTTGACTGGGTGCAAAAAGAGACAGAATTGCACGAGGGAGAGCCTGGGAAAGTAGCCCCAACAGTTGGGGGCAGCGCGTAACTGGTGGCGTAGTTCTGTGAGCCCTCTTGGGGGGTGGTAGCCGTTTCATCACAGCCTGGGCATAAGTGAGCGTCCCTGTGTGACGCCTTGTCCGCTTCTGTTGACCCAACGTCGATGACCTTCTGACCACTGATGCATTCAGAGCTTCTGGAGGGTGATTTGAAGTTTTGCGCCCTCGAAAATTTGGATGGGGTTGTAGATGAGAAGAGAATATTGGACGAAATGGCCCCGATGTCGCGGGAAAGAGAGCCACCGGAATGAGACATGTCTGCACCATTTTTGACGCAGGGGGGTCCCAGCAGACTCACTGGGCTGTAAAGCTTAGGAATAAAATATTTTTTAGCGGCCGTTTTTTGTGAGATGATTGGGGTCTAGAAGATTGATGGTCCTTAGCACCTTTGGGATCTGTTTTACCGGCCCCCTGCATATCTACAGGCGCTTGACTTCCCAGTGAGATAGGGGTAATGGCCTCGGAAGTGTGCGCTTGGGGTGGTTCGTCCGAGGACACCGGTGTCCTCCTGACAGCAGGAATAAGGACCTTAACGCTAGCCTGGAGTTTGGGGTCAGCCTTGATGCATAACCTTGTTCTAGCAAGCTGAGAGCGCTTCTGCCGCTCCTGCAGTGAGCGATCTAGAGAGATTCCCCTGAGGTTAACGTGCATTTTCTTCAGTTCAACCGCATTTTCCAGTACATCCTCCGTGCTAATCTTAGCGGGTAACGTCACAAGGAGTCCCAGTGACTTCTTGGTAGCTTTGGAGCGAAGTCTGCTGGCGGAAACCATTTTTGTAGAATCCGGAGAGAAACAAGCGTTTAGCACCGCTCTGGCTTGTTCCCCTGGAGAGAGTGTAGTCGGAAATCGTCCCCACAAAACAAGCCTCTTCTCCCGGAGTGCTCTGTCCTTCAAGCTCGTCGCAACTTCCTCAATTTGAGCCGTGGACAAAGCCACTGCCTTGCGAGCAGCTGCAGCGCCTGGAAGGGCCAGGGCAATGTACTCATTCAACGAGCTCAGTTCTGACTTCATGTCAGATAAAGTTCTCTGAGTATCATTCAGGGCTTTTTCTACCGTGGCTATCTGTGCACTTACATCTTTGGACGCCTTATAGCCACACTTGCACGCGCCTGACTTCTGCTTGTTCGGGGTGGCGAGTAGAGGATCTAACGTGGCCTCCAGTGAGGTGCAGCTATCTCGGAAGAGACAGCTCATACAGATAAATGGCCTCTTTGAAGAAGTGAGCAAGGCGCACTGGTCCTCTCTGAGGCCAGTACACTTAAAGTGGTACCAGTGTAGGCACGTCTGGCACTGCATACCGTTCTGAACAGTCATGCGGCAGCCGAAACGACCACAAGCACTCGATACCTCTGATCCATCGATGCTGCTGGATCTTGTGCGTGTCATTGTGTTATGGTCTGTGAGTAAATATGACAGTTGTTAATGGAAAGGAAACACGATGCTAGAAAATAATACGGATACTATCAAAGACAAATAAGCTAATACACAGTGATTTATGCTATTCCTAAGCGAATAGCAATGATCGTATATAATTGTTTTTTGATGCACTGGGCACCAAAACGAAACACAAGTCTAGAGAATAATACGGATAATATCGAAATCGAATAAAACAATACACGATGAGTTATGCAATTCGACAAAGAATGGCAGTGATCGTGTGTAATTTTTTGGTGCACCGGGCACCAAGATAGCAAAAATATGAATAGACAATGGCACCGACGAAATTTAAACCAGATTTCGAGTTACCCGCGCTAAACAAAGAAAAGTCAAAGAAAATTAAATGTCTTTCAATCCGCCACGAAACGTTACTTTCAATCGGTTTTCAAATAGGCGCCACTGATATTTTCAACCAGTCAGAAAAACTCTACAGCCGATGACCACATACCCCTTCGATGTCCACAAAATTCTGAACTCCGCGCGACCTGAGAGTTGCCTTGCCAGTACCACCGGGCCGGTTCACATTACCTTGTGAATGTAAATTTACTACCAACCACTAGCATCAAAGTTAGTGTGCCGGCATAGATATCGCAGTTTTACTCGTAACGGTATAATGAATTCACGCCATCTCGACTGCTGTAGGTTACATTCACTAGGATAACAATGTTCAGCTATTACCGTTAGGAACGCCGCTTAACCAGTCTAACGCTTGTTTGGATTCTGCAGGTCGACCGGAATTTTCCGCCGATGCACTCTTCCTCTCTTGCGGTTGCTGTGCGGTTGTGCTCAAGGTGCTCTCGCGTCCGAATCCCTAGCACCCCTTAATTGTTACGTTGAAGTCTGTTAGGAACGGTGAGTAAATCAATAAATAAAGTTTATTTGCAGATTCATCGTCTTCCCTCTGCGACTTCCGAGTCACGGTATCATAAGGTTCGGGAAACCTTGGTCGTGCAAATTCAGGAACTAACGCTGTGGGTATCTGGTGTGATCATATCCGTAGGCCCGCTTATGCTAGGCAAGCTGACATGTCTGAGGGATTATAACCTTTCAGGGTTGAAAGGAAGTTGGCGTTTGTTCGGAAAATTCGGCATGAACTTGGTATCTTCATGATTTTACATCATTCTACTTTTTACAACGTTATGTGTGACTCGAATTTTTAATTACTTCAAGGTTACTCTGAGGAGAAAGCCCAAATTGATCTTCAGAGAGTTTCTCCATTACCTGATGTAACTAGCATCGGGAAGATGCCAAAACAAGTCGGCTTTGGCTAGTCGAGATGGCAAACACAATAATCCAGCGAATTCTATTAGCACAATCCAGCGAAGGACTTTGTCGGTTGCTGGAAAGCGTCGAAAGGTTAAAAATCTCGTGAACTGGTCTTCCAAGGATGAATAGGCAGAATAATCCTCAGAGCTGTTTGGCACAACCGAAATCCAATTTCGCGTTGCAAACCGTGATCACGAAACTAACAAAGTTCCGTCGTGCCTCACGTCGTACGGCATTTTGGAGCTACCGGATCCAGTTAGACGGCTGAGCACCCCAACCCAAACATTCAAAACATCACGCTGGTTTGAAAGGCGCCATATGTTCTTGAATGTCTGTCTGGTTCATACTTATCACCAGATCCCAGCTGCGGCCACCGGCAGAGCCAAGACAGCGGCGATCAGACCATCCGGTTTGCCGGAATTTCTGCACGTTCTGTTTGGTCTCAGGAACGTCGCCCATACTTTTCAATGGTTTATTAACGATGTCACAATGGGTTTGTACGCGATTAATCCTTATATCGATTATACCTTGGCGGCAAGCTCCTACGAGAATGAGCCTTAGAACCTCCTACAGTTGCCTCTTGAACGGTCCGCAGCGAACAATGCTATAGTCAACGTGAATAACTACGTTTTTGGCCCACCAGTAGTTGAGTTTTCGGGGCTGTAGTGAAAACCTTAAGCATGATGAATTGATTTTCCACCAACAAATTATGCCTCATGATTTGAATGGCCGGAATTCGAATCCCGGCCGTGGAAAGGATATGCATTACTGACGAGCTGTAATGAGAACGAAACTGGAGTCTAGTGCTTCTTTTCGAAAGAGGCTGGCTGGAATGCCTATCCGAATGCGAAGGATACAATCAAAATGTGAGTAATGATCAACTTGAGAATGAACCAAATTCACGACTACTCATCAGTAAAATAATGATATCTCAATGTTAATTGCTGGAAAGATTAAACGAATGGTTTTGACCTTTATTGTTGGGAGTGATGTAAAAGTTTAACGCAGTCGCGCTCGTCTGGTATTGACTCGTTGAGTCACATCTTAAAGTCACACATCTGTTGGTCGCACAAGTGCCTCCTACAGCATACAACGACAGAGGACATACCCCACCTTTAAAACGGCTCACGAGAATACATTCTTGGAAACGGGATTTAATGTTGTGCTGACTGGATCAGTGTGCAAGAACATTATGTTCCTTACGTCCGATATGAAAATCTTCAGTAATCACACAAAGAAGATACCTATATAACAAATCGACAACCAGCCGCCGCCCAAGAAATGTGGACAACATAGGGGAATTGAGCTAACCCAAACAAACGGTCACTGTTTGGGACGAGAATAAAAGACAGTCCGAGCGACGAGAGTTGTGGGTTTCTCAAAAGAAAACTTAAAAAGAAAATGTCTAAGTTTGGCAGTTAAAAGTTTGCAGGGCTCGGATTAAATGAGGATAGGAGAAACAATAGCAGTATTTGATGTAAGAATAAAGGGTTAACTAATGGAGAAAACAAAACATTTGCCACCTCCCAACATTACTCGAAGTTCAGCAATCTCAAAATGGTATGACATGCGGGCAATTTCCCGCCCTGTTCGTTTGTGTTACTGTCTGTTCCGACCCGAATCCAGTCGCGTCGTGTGTGCCCGCGCACTGACCGCCTCGAATCAAATCCAGCCGGAATGTTCAAGTTGACCCAGTATGCAAATGATGACTGCTCACGTGCGTTGGTGTGTGGAAGAGAGCTCTCGAGCATGTGAATTGGTGGACGCGCATGTGCAGGTTGGAGCAGTGAGCGTCGCTTAGACTGGACGGCCGGGTGAGTGATGGTCTGCGTGAGGGCGCTAGATGACAGCTACAGATGCTCATGTCGATTAGCCGGGCATTCGGCTACTGACCGAACGGAGTACAAGCGATCCACGGCTATTCTCTTCCACAACGCTCCATGTTTTCCGTCGTTTTAACCGCACAGTAAACTTTTACCGCCGATTTATTCCGCATCGCACGCAATTCCTACAATCCTCGATCGATTTACTCCGTGGCCATTCCAACAGCAACGTTGAGTTGTCGAATGCAGCTCTTGCCCTGTCGAGAGCACTAAAAACGCGCTAACTGCTGCAGTGATGCCGCACCACTTCGAGACAAGCGCTACCACAGGAAAAGCCGTAGACTCATCTGACAGAGCTGTTGGTTGCACACTCCGGCAATTGGTAGGTGGAGTCTGAATATCACTTTCATCTTTCCCCATACTTTTATCACCGGCAGAAACCCAGTGCATCGCGTTCGGTCGTGAGTTATTGTGTATCTGCTTAGCCGTTCCCCACTTGAAATACGCCCTCGAAGGTTGCTAATTCGTGCCTTCCGTAATCATTCTAAGCGCCACTCACCTCATGAAGTTTACCAACTGGAGGTCGTCCAACAATTTTCGACAAACTCTTGACACGTCCTTGGCAGTGACAACGTAATGACTGATGCAGTGGCAGGCGTATCGGCAATTGTTGGCTATGAAATCATCGATTTGTCAGCTATGGCGAGTGCGTCCTGCCAGCAGTCGCCATTGGGTCTTGTGGACCTGCAGTTACCGATAGCGCCTGGAGCAGTTTTTTGACACTTCCGCTGTACACCCTCTTCCGTCTGCGTCCTCAGCATCACGACGGCGCGCGGTCAACAAGCTGCATAACACCGCCAATCCTAACATCCGGACCACGCGAAACCAGTTTCCAAGATGTACATCTGTCCCGGCGCCCTAAATGATTTGCGCTCACGAACACTACTTTGCCTAGCTTGTCAGCAAGTTAAGGCTCACTGCCACGCGTCGGCTCCTATTGGTTGGTAACCCTCGATCACGTCTCGACTGTCACGTCTCCACATCGATATTGTAGATACATTGCTACCTTCCACTGGTATGGTCTGCATCTTGACGATGGCTGATCGTTTCACACAATGACCAGAGGCCGTCTTGATACCTGACAGTTCCGTTAACCCGACCATCTGTATAAGCGTATTGGAATTGCAGGGTACGCACTGCTGAGTGAATTACCCCTAAATCACCAGAAGCGATTTGACAATATTCAACTTAGGAGGTTTCAAATCATCGCTGGGGTCGGATCTTCTGAATTATTCAGTCACGTGAACCCACTGGGCATATGATGCACGGCCGACGGAAGTCCGAAAGAATCCAGATTGGCGAAGCTGTCGTACTTGATTTCACATAAGACAACACGGACGACCCTCCGCGCTGTAATCTCGCGAATTCTCCAACGCTTCGAATCTTTCGGTCGGATCCTCATCTGGTTAGGAGACGACTGCTGATGGGGCGTTTGCAGCCTCTCCATTTCACCCCAAACCCCATCTTCTGTACTAGTAAATGGTCAGTTGCCCCGTGATGCCTGTCACATTTTTAAACCTGACAATTTACCTTATATTTCCTATGTTTCTAAGAACCAGGCTCGGGCTGGTGATATTTGTGCTGTTTCGTATACTCGCAATGTGTTTGGAGCTCCGAAACCTATGTAGGAGTCTGGCTCTGTAGAAGAACTACCGGAGGAGGCAGATGAGTCACCAGAAACTCGTGTCCTGCCAGGATGTCCCACTCTGGCAGTCCTCGGGGCACGGCTAAGGCAAGAGGAATTTTTACTTGCTGAGAAGGAGCACAAGCTAAGCGGAAGAGGGCTTGGGGTCCAACAGGGGTTGCTGGATGCTCACATACACTTCGAGCGAATTGTTTCAGTCAAACCAAAGGAACGCGACTAGACGAGAACCTCCCATCCACCAACTCAGTCCGGTCAGGCGAGTAGCGTTGTCAAGAGGCTGGAAGAATCATTCAGGTCACTAATACTGAGTGTAAGTCTGCCTAGGCTTGAGGTCGGACCATGTGACAGATCAACGTGACGCTTCCATAGGTTTCTTAAAAATTTCGAAAATAATGTTGCAAACAGATTGAATGATGATAATCAAAGGCTTTCATATTCAATCTAGCATTGCCGTGGTAAGGCAGATGAATCCATAGAGCACTGTGTGTTCTTACCTGTGTCTACAAGATATAGAAAAGCTATGGAGATATTCACAAGTCAGTGTGGTCACCCGCGTCATATCTTTCAGTCTGTAACTTATGAACTGTCTGGTGGTCTCAAGTTAAGTATCTCCGACCTGGATGGTCTCAGACGCTATGACACCCAAATGCGGGCGTTCAGCATCCCGCTGTTCCAAGTAGGTAGGTCATGGGAGCTAGATGAGTCTACTGGGTTGGTCCGGGTGGTTGAATAATTGCCTGGAGGTCTACACGAAAGACAGGCTGATATGGCTTGCAACATAATGATCTCCGAAAAGGAGCTAACCGTCGCAGATTTATTAGCTCTCACTGAGAAAAAATATCAGCAGCCAGCAGTGAATATGGCAAATTAGTTAGACTGTCCCATCCGAAGCCCACCATTCCTTGCACTTTGGATCCGATTGACCACAAAAGGTCCAGATGCCGTGGTAACGTGACGGCCGTCGGCTTGAACGACCAGCCTGTTGGTGATTCTCTGTGCAACTTTGATCATGACCTTACAGACTATATATTTCATTAATCAATCGTTAGAACAGCGTACGAATAAGGTAAGGCTCACTAGACGGCGTCCAATTTGTCTGGAGGCCAACTACACTGTCGAGTCGTGTAAGGTCTGGTTGTGTTGGGCGTCACCATATTTTGATGCATGATGGCGTGTCACCATGTATGCTCAGGACAGATGAAGCTGTATAGTGTGGTACGACGTCTACCAGCGCAAACGGTGTTCTTTTGGGTTTCGTACCTGTTCGGTTATCAAGCCAAAAATGCTCCATCGAGACGTGTACATTTTTGGACGATGATTCTGATATCACCTTAGTAGATAAAAGAGTAGGTCGCAAGCCCAAGTTACCAAGTAATCAATGTCGACTTTCTATTCGCACTCTGCACGGTACTCGTATCCTACCGTACCAGCGAGTGAAATTTTAAGTTCAATCTCTGGACAAGACCAACACCATTCCTGTAGAGTCAGCTTACACTGTTGATAATTTATCGGTTGCGCAGATCGACAGGCCATCCCCGATGGTGCGGCGAAACTGGACTCACCTGGCAGGAATGGACTTCGCTGGCATCTTAGCCAAAAGTATAGGGGCTCTTATTGTATGCGATGTTCCCGAGGCCCTTTGGGTATTAGAAGGAAGAATATGAACCGTATGCTGTTATAACATTCTTTGGGTGGAGCCTGAGGGATGCGATTCATGCTGCACCTGGAACGTCCAAGTGTATAAACCACGTTGATGCTCGGCTGGTGACTTTGAAGGAAAAAATTCAAAGGATGTTTGAACTGGAATCCGGAAAAAGAGCTCTGCCAAAAGCGGATAACGAAGCCCTATTTTGGTCAGGGCGGAGGCTTCTCTATCTTTTTTGGATGGTCACTACGAAATTGGTTTGCCATTGCGGGCAAGGATGAACCAACTAACCGATAAGCGTGCGATGTTTGTGCGACGTCTGTACTCCCTTAGGCGGAGGCTACTTGGGGATGCCACACTGAAATCGAAGTATTCAAACGTTATATCCAGCCACGGTATTAAGAGCTACATAGGAAAGGTTACTCTCAAGCCGTTAATCATGGCAGATAGTGCTATCTACCACATCACCCAGTGCTTAACCTGAATAGGCCGGACAGGGTGCGAATAGTGTTTGATTGCGCTGCCCCGTATCAAGGAGTGTCTCTTAACCACGTTCTGCTGCAAGGGCCTGAGGTGACTAATAATATTATTGGAGTGCCCTTTCGTTTTCGCAAGCGTGCGATAGCCATCACAACAGGTATTCAGGAAATGTTTTTGCGGGTTCGAGTTCCGGAATGTAACAGGTTAACGTCAAGCTTCCTTCGGTAGAGCTCACCTACTATGAATGAACCTCTTGAGGCATGAGTTGAATATTCACCCGTTTGGTGCTACTTTTTCACCGTTCTGTGCAAACTTTGCGCTTCAGCGGGTAGCTATTGACCTCGTGCACGACGTTTTGCCCTCCACAATATCAGCTATAGGGAAGAACTTCTACGTGGATGACTGTTTGTTATCGATCAAGACGATTGAGGAAGCTATAACTTTTGTAGACGCGCTTCTCACCTTGTCACGGAAGGGTGGGTTTCATTTTGCAAAGTGGATATTTAATAGCACCGAGGTTGTTAAATACATATCACTGGTGGATAGTCTATAGAGAACGATTAACCTAGACCTGGGTTTTTTTTATCATCAAAGAGCCTAGGATGTGACGTAGGAAGTGATAAACGATTGTTTCTAGTTTCAAGTGCACCTTGGGGATATGTCTTATACCAGGTGGGGCACATAAAAATGAGTTGCTCCCTTATATGACCTTTAAGGATGGTTGCTCCAGTGTTACTTCCAGCTTGTGAGCTGTTGTAAGACCTTTGTGGTCAGGGTCTTGTTTGGGATAGCTTAATAGAAGAGATCGATCGTCTAACCTAGGATAATTGGCGATCATCCGACAATCATCCGATCTGTTGAATCGATCAGAGTGCCCCATTGTGGTTCTCCGGATATATCTATGACCATGGAAATAGAATTACACTTATTTTGTGATGCATCTGCGATAGGATACGATACAATTGGTTATATTTGGTTGACAGCATCGAGCGGTTCGGTTAAGTTCTTCTTCATTTCAGGCAAATCAAGGGTGGCTCCAGGCAAACCGATCACTATGCCGAGACTTGAACTCACGGTGGACGTCCTCGTAGCAAGACTGATGCAGCTCTTTGTGGACGAACTGCAAATGCGTATCGATCGCATAGTTCTGTAGATGGACTCAGTGATAATACAGCAATATGTCCGCAATACCACGCCGCGCTTTGCGATATTCGTTGCGAACCGAGTGAGATTACTACGTGGGTATACCAATATTTCACACCGGGGACATGTACCTTCCGCGCTGAACCCGGCCGATGTATAATCGACAAATGCTTCATATTCATCCTCCCATGAGATGGATCACCGGCCCCGAGGACCGAAGATTTTGGAACTTTCGGAGGGCAGTCGGCAAAATTTGTTATTTTTTACTGCACTGACAAAAGAGGACTGAGAAGCTAAGCGTGTTTTAGCTGCTGACACTGTGCGTGCAGTGAATTCCGTTCAAGAATATCTGGTAACGCCCTACCCCGATTGGTTAAAAGTAGTAACGGCAGTGGTATAAACCTCTCGCTTCGGTAGGTTCGTTTGCTCACTGAAGTCTGGAAGCCAAGGAGGTCCGGTGGAGTCAGGAACACTAAGTGTATTCCAACCGAACCAAGCAACCAGTAAGTTGATCACGCTTGTTCAGCAACAGTGCTTTCCAGTTGACATGAACTACCTCAGGGACAGCCCTACCGACAAGGGACGTGTAGGCCATCCATCCCGGTTGAGACCAGTATTAATAGACGGCTTGTTGTCTTGTAGGGAGAGCAAGTGGTAACAATGACAAACACGATGCAAAGCCTGCTACTTTATCATCACACGGCACAGTCACAGAGCTCATAGTCAGGCATCACCACGAGCTGGAAGACCACATGGGTGCCACCCATGTACTTGCGTCCATTCGGACGAAACTTTGGGTGTTTAAGGAGATGGCGAATGTTAGGCGCGTGATCAATAAGTGCTATCGATGCAGATTACTATTTTCTTAACCATGTGGACGGCTAATGGCTCCACTACCAATTAGTGGGATGACTGCCGATAGGCACCCATTTCGGCATACTGAAATGGACTACTTTGGTATTTTCAAGTTTAGGATAGGTAGGAGCGACCACAAACGTTACGACTGTGTGTTTACTTGTTCTCAGACTCATTCTATCCAGCTGGAGGTTACCCATTCACTGTCATGGCGTCACTTATTAGGTTTGTCGGTGTACGAAGAACTCCGGATGCCGCATTTAGCGACAACAGCACCAGCTTTGTGGGAGCAGATTCAGAGCTGAAAAGGAAGCTTCAAGCTATGGATCATTGAACGATTACTGGCTGATTGCTGGTTTGTAAAACTGACTGGCATTTCAACCCACCTGAAGCCAGCCATCAAGGTGGAATATGGAGAGGGATTATGAGAAATATCCGGCAGGCACATACTTCTATCGCTCTCCCAGTAGCTTAGTGAATGATGCGTGCGAGCAGGGTCAACAGACTTAGATCCCGGAGTCAGTAGGTACTCTTCTTCCGACATAATACGTTTATCAGCTTTCCCGAAACGTAATCGTGGAAAAATCGTTATGGCGTCGACTTCTCTGAATCCAGTATCAATGTGAGAGCAACAGATATAGAAAAAGTGAGACTTTGTCGTTCACTTACTATTTCTACCAAGCAAATCCTAGGACGAGCGTTAACGACACCCGGCGGAGGACCATCCCAACACGCGACCACTCTGTGACAGAAAAATTCTGCCCGGCAAGTGTTTGAATTCTTCTTTTAAAGAAGCTTCCATTGTGATTTCTCATCCCACTTGGACTTGTGAAAATGACGGGTTTCTCCGTCAGCCTTTCAGGGGGAAAGTCAAAAATATGAGTGAGATCCCCTCACAAATGTTGATATTCCTGAGGCTGGAGATTGAGGATTTTGTACTCAGACTCGTACGAAACGTCCCGAGGACCTACTCCGATTTCCGTTGCAGGCTGTTATACTCACCCGAGGGCAATTAGGTCCTTTTGAGTCCAGAATGAACAAGCGGCCCAGCGTATTCGAACAGTGGCTCGAAAAATCTCGTAATGAGCTTGAAAAGCCTTCTTGCCACTCCGGTGGAACGTCCTTTTACCTATACCCATTGTAGTAGATCCATCTTTGGTCGCTTTTTCATGTTAAGGTCAGAAAGTCAAACTGAAAGACAGCCATATGCCCAGGTCTTTTTTAGGACTAATCTGGGCAACACGCACTTCTGTTTGTACATGACGTGTTACGGAGGCGATGCCAGAGTTTCCAGCAGGAGACGAGTGCGCACCGATAGTTGTTGATGGGCGGACGCGGCTCCATTGTCCACTGCCTCACTAACTCCAGGTCTGACTTCGAAGTGTCGTGGTAGTGGGGATATCAAATTTTCAAGTATTCTGGAGAGTGAAGAGAGTCGCTGGTAATCCTCTCCGGCAAACCACCGGTATAAATTCGTAAGTAACAACGGGCTATGAAGAGATCTTAGCAGTACACCAGCTGTGATAGATGCGAAGGGGAAAAGCTCAAAGCCGGTTTTAACAGAAGAGGTCATATCGTTGAGAAACGACGCGATCTAGCGATAAATACCGCTTTTGAAGCCCAAAACCTCCACCTTCTATGAATGAGGATCGTGCGGTACACGGTGAAACGCTCTAACAGATTCGGAGAAAACAGTCTTTGATTTTTAATCATGATCCGTTAAGTCGTTCACACAAGCAGCACGTTCGGTGTGCAAAGCTCGTTTGGTAAGAACTCGTGCTAAATTTTGGCGATGACAGTATTACTTTAGAGGTGCTTTGAGATAGCTTGTTTAACTGGACGCCGCGCGAGTTTGCGTAAAGTAATGGTTGGGCTGATTGACTGATAATTAACAGGAGTGTCAAACGCCCGACGGATAAATAGGGATGACGGTGGCTCATTTCCGATCCTTGAGAGGGATATCAGATGAAAGATTCGACATGAGCAAGTCCTGAAATGGTTTAGATAGTGAAGCGGGCGCTTCCCTCAATATCAGAGGATGAATCTGGCTTCGGCTCACTGAACTAAAAGTGCCAGATCTAGGAAGCAGTTTCTGAACGTCGTGCATTGAGAATTCTATGTGTAACAGAGGCCGCTTGAATAACCGTGGGGATAAACACTAAGGAACAGATGACAAGTGAGAGCTGAAAAGGGCGGCACACTTATTCTCAGATGATTCAGCTACGGCTTTGGTTTCAGAAAAATATTCGCCGTTCGAATATCCCAAGTACACGACTAAGGGCGGACTCGTTTGACGTAGTCACATGCATATGAAAAGGAAGTTTTTGGTTGAGTGCGCCACTTCGAGCACCTTCGTTGTCCGTGGAGACAATAGTGAGGGATTTCTAACTCGCATCGAGTGTACGTCTCTTGAAAGGCTCCAGCGCCTGTGTATTTATTGGACTGCCTCTGCCTGGTATATAGTCTCGCACGACTTTGAAAAATTCCGCGACTTCTTTGAGGAGAACAAGAGATGCTCCTCAGCAATCTGTGTGGAGCATACCAGGAATCATCCCCGTGTACCATACGGTTTATGTGTTTATAGTCCGAAGCGCCTGGAGCGGCGTTAACGTCGAACTGTATGAAATGATTTCTTTTACTATCGAAGACGGCCTGGCTGAAACCCGTCATAACACAGTGGACACCCAGTGATTAGTTCATCTCCACGGCTTACTGTGAATACGGTTGCAAACCTTGGCCTACCCTTCGTGTGAACAAATCACTGCTGGTGCTTGTTGCACTCGTAAAAGCTCTGAAATTTGAATAAAGAGGATGGTAGGCTGATATTGCACTACTTATGCCCGGACAAACTTCGCTGCATCTTCACGAGTGCACACTACTGACCATTCATATATCAGTGTGAGAAAGGGAACAAGATACCAGAGAAAGCCAGCTGTTAGAATGCACAATCACTGTCGCTACCGTGGTAGTGACAACCCTACAAGCAGTTGTTTCTGAACACACTACGAGTTTGAACTTTCGGATTGCAATCGCTTCGGTGTAGCGCGGTGTTCGCCTGTGTAACGTTGAGTAGATACGCGAAATGCCGATGTGGGATCACATTGGTGTTGCGTCATTAGAATATGACGCGCAATGGACGATGCAGTTTCTTGTTTCTATGCGCGGCTGTGACAGCATGTGTTCGCGTAATATTTTTCCTGACCCACTTCGAGATGTGCTCTGTGACCCAGGCGAACGCTGCGCTATGCCGAAGCGATTGCAATCCGGAAGTTCAAACCCGTGTTGTGTGTTCAGAAACAACTGTTTTTGTGGTTGTCGCTATCGTGGTAGCGACAGTGATTGTACACTTTGACAGTTGGCTTTCTCTGGTATCTTGTTCCCTTCCTCATACTGATAAATAAATGGTCTATAGTATGTACTCGTAAAGATGCAGCGAAATTTGTCCGGACGTAAATAGTGCAACGTCAGCTCTGAAATTGAAAAAGATTATTTCAGTGGCCTTTTAACCGCGCTTCCCCGGCAGTTTCTCAAAACTTTTGGACGTACCTTAAATCGAGCGACTGAGGAAACATCGAGCTACGAAAAGTGAGACAGATTCCAAACATCCCCCTACGACACTCATCAGAAATGCGCCTTGCACGTATGGGGAGAGTACTGGGCATGAAGTAAAACAATGAAGGAGTTCTTAATCTACCATGCGGTCAGAAAATGTGCTTCACAGGACATACTACTTATCCCACGCTTTTACATGGCTCTAGGACAGTTATTTTCTCTTCTCCCGAAAATTGCCGTGATTACCTCGTGAAGCTGCATACATGATTGGGCGTTTACGCCACTGGTACAACAGGATCCCAAGAGGCCTTGAGAAGCCAAAAGTTGTATTCGTGTCCTGCTAGAATAAAGGCTGATCGACACAACGCCCAAAATGTATTTAGTCGCGGTTGAGGCTACAACAGGCATTCAAATTACGCCTTCGTTGATGAAACCTAATGGCAAACATTATGGCAGGGAACGCCCTTCTCGGCTTGAATAACCACGCCTTGGTAACTTTCGGCTTCGTCTGCATTGTTGAAATGTTTCTTTAAGCAAATGCTCTCAGAAGAAGGCCCCGAAGAAGTAGTGTGGATACGCCCCACGAATTTCTAGCTGATGTCTCGTGCGATCAGTTTGGCTCATCACTGTCTGTTGAAGATATCTACGGCCAAATTGTTAATGACATTTTCGAAGCCGTAAATTGTTCAGCATTATCCTACTACATGACCGGCTGGAAACCACAACAGCCCTTGCAGTCCAGGACGTTAAAACAGTGAAAGCTCAACGTCTAGCGTTAGCTCGGTTTGGAACGTGAAGAGATGCAGGTGATCATCGTCACTATCCACCACATCGAAACCAGCACACAAGACAAGTCCGGGAGGCTTGACTGGTTTATTGATGTCGGTTACCACAAGGTCTTGTCAACGATCCCAAAAACCTGGGTAACTTTGTTTCAAAAAACAATCAGGCTAGAGTCAACTTGTCTCAACTGAACTGCTCTAAGGAACAAAGCTCCCGATGTCCTAGTTAAGTCCTACAGCATTGCGTTAACAGACAGCATAAAAACTGTTCCGTGGTAAGCAGCACCGACATTTCTGGTAGGGTACATACGGTTACTACTATTGGTTTTGATTAGGCTTTTTGCACTATTTTGATATGACCGGGCTTTGTTTTGATTAATGTTGGGGAGTAACCATAAGTTTTATTACCTTCTTCAAGTAAACCCCGTTGATCATCTTTATTCTTACATCAGCTACTGCTACCGTTTCACCCAATTTTACCTAGTCTGAGCCCTGTAAATTTCTGAACACCCAACTTGAAAATTTTGCTTCCACGGTTTTCTTCTGAATAACTCATAATCCTTATCATTTTTCGACGCGTGAAACTTTGTTTTGATTCATCCCAACCAGTGACCGTTTGTTTGAGTAAGCTCAATTTCGTTTTATCGCCCTCCATCAATGACCGGTGCACAGTTGTCGATTTCGCTGCACGATCACATCCTTTGTCCAATTTCTGACGACTCTCACACTCGATGTGAGAGATTTGTTCCCTTGTACAATGGTTCGATCAGCATCATATTAAATCCAATTTTTTTTACAAGTACTTTGTTTGTGACTGTTTCAAAGATAGAATATATTCCCTGCCATTGGATATTGAAAAAGGCATCTATTGGATCAACAGCTCACCTGTAAGTTGGTGTGAAATTGAATCGTTAACTGACGGTTCAATACACACACTAATGGATGCTGTGCTGGTGAAGCCTGGGAACACTAAACACATTTTTTGGACTGGACAGTCGATCGCTGTAGTCCTTCCTTATAGGGTCACAGAATCAGCTGTCTGGTTAACCATCCTGTATATGCAGTCTGTTGTTGTAGGAACGGTGCCAGAAAGCTAAGGATTGGTGAATAACACATTCGTCTTTGAAGGTAAGCAGTGCAGTCATCCTAACTACGACCGTCTGATGGCCGCCTTATGTTGCGTATCAAGGTTCATCACATTACCACCGAAGTTACGAATGTGACAAATCAAATACGCGCTATTTTCCCCTTGCTTTGTATAACGGAACATTTCTTCTAAAATCGAATTTTTGTATGCACATCATCTTATTGCAAAAACGGTGTCCGTAATTCACCCCAGTACTTTCAAGTTTCTTCAAACTCTGGTTGGTCTACGCAACAATATCTAAACTTGTATGGTCAAGTAACATCGGTATTTTATTCCACACTGTTCACATGCTTCACTGCCACTGACAAGTCTCCTACGCTGATCAAGATTAACGCTGTCTTTAGTCCCCAGGCGTTGCATGCGTCTCACGACGGTAAGCGATCACTCAGTGTAACCACTCGTCTGTCACACTTTAATGTCGGCCATCACATCCGACTGTTTCCATCAACTGAACTGCTGAAGCCGAAGTTAGGGAAAAACCTTCTTCTCTCCCGTTCGACCTCATCACAGTAGGTTCGGCGGGGTACTACGTGTGGTTCATTTAGCGGCTTGGAGTTTCTGACACATTTTAGGCGACGGCATTTTCGCCGTTCTGATTGACCATGAGCTAATTGTCAACGCGCTCATCTCCATGAAATCCGTTATCTTCGTTTTGTCACACGTCTTAGAAGGACATTCCCCATACTCCAGAATCTTCCTGTGTCGTTGTAGGTGTCTTCTGCAGTACACACACTGATGTGATTCTAACTTTCTCTGGCATCAGGCCAGAGAAACTTGCACGACAGTAGCCCAAAGATGGAGTAGTATCTTATGCTGGATGCCTCCCGTCCCTGCAGTTTTCCAAGGTTTCCATCCACATTCTCATCCTAATGTGGTATACTACATGGTTGTACATAGTCCTTGACCTTTTGCCCCAGTTGTTTTCCCTAGGCTCATGTTTGACCCTCCATACTCGTCAGCTCCCCAGAGTATTTGCCACCCTCAAGCCCACTTCTGAATGTTACGTTTGGCCCAGCAGGACGCAAGGCAGGCGTTTGGGCCAAATCTATAGCACGACCTACCGTCTTGGCTTTTTGACCCTGGAGGTACTCTCCCAAATTCCTCGCTTGTGACGTGTTCATTTGCATGTGACCTTACAAATGGTCCCTTCTGATGAAGACTTTCACCTGCATGCTAGGATCGCTTCGACTGCTGGCAAACAGCCACCAAGATAGCAGACGGTTCTACTGAGACTGCTCCTTGAAAGTTTCTTCTACACTAGATAACTAATTTCGATGTGCCTCCCGTTGTTTCTACGGCTAGGGGCATCAGCTCGTCCACTGGACCCGAGGAACTACGTTCTAGCTCTCGGAGAACACAAGGATCAGCTTCATTCGATTCCCCCGGGGAAGTGTGCGTGGCCCACTAACATTCCTTATGTTTTTCATGATTGTGTTTGTGGGTTTATTCCGTGTGACTCAAGAAAACAATAGCTGTAACTTCTCTACTTCCACTCCCATGGATACTGAACTACCAGTTCAACGTGGATATTATTTCGAATGATCCGACGTCAAGGGTGTGTAGAGAAGTGCTGACGCTTCATGACAACTGTATGTTTAAATGCAGTACTGCTCAGTTTCACGAGATCAGATGAATATTGTGGCCAATCTGAACTCAATGACCACACTAGAACGAATTGTGAAAGCCCTACCTCTGAGTGAAACCGACAGGTGATCCCACCTACGGGACCGAATGTTTCTTGAACTTCAGGACCAGAAGATAATGATCTCCATGAACTGCGATGAATTCGAAGCAGGGTAGACTATGAATGGAAATATCAGAAGTCGCCAGGACCCCCATACAAGCAAATCAATTTGTTCAGGTTCTTGGCGTTCCTCTCCAAAGAAAGGTGTGAGGTGACCCTATTAAATTCCATGTCATGATGGAAATAACCTGACAGATCTGGTAACAAGACAATGCACTGAAGAAGAATTGAACCTTAGAGTACTCCGCTGGGGCTAGGCCTCCATATACTGAACGCACCACTAACGCGTACCGTGTACAGACGGTTAACAAGTTATTGCTCAAGCCACTGAAGAAAGTTGCTTCATAACCCATAATGGGCAAGCCTACCGATTAGAACAGTATTGTTCGCGCGCCACTGTCACACGACATGCGGACAAACAATCGGGCAGCATACATCATGCGAGCTTTTTTAACAGCCTGGGTAAAATACGCAGCCGTGAGTTTTGGAATTATTCTACACATCATACCTCAGGCATGCCAGTGAGATCTTTGAGACGCTATAATATAGCGTCTATATTCAGACAATCCACATCAAGTTGTCCAAACACTATAAACAAACAAACAAACAAACAAAGTTGCAGATGAAAGTAAAGCGATATCAGCATGACAGCTTCCCCACGACTTGCACTATCTTGCGTCATTGAATGCACTCACTTCAATGACAACTCGGCCAAACAAAGGCAGTATTCAAGCTAATAAGCTTGGATCAGTCAGTCGCAGCGTCAGCAGAGCTTTTCGGTGTGGCAGATGATTAGTTCGCATCCCTAATACGTGATCTAATCATCTAACTCTGTGCAAAAGTGAGGGCTGAACAAAAGAACTCGTTTAACAATCAGTGCCAGAAACCCGATTCCTAATCCCTTGTTGGTACCACCCGACACCGGCGATCGAACGCAAACGTCGATAGTGAACACACATGAATACGATTCTCGTTTCATATCCCGCCGTAGAGTGTGCAGCCCCCAGTGTTGTCTGATACACGCACCCCTTAAGCATCAGAGAAATACATCTCTGTCACCATATGTGTCTCAGATTAGCGGACACCGCCCTAGCCTTACAGATACGCCTTTCTACTTCATGGCCTACACCTCCGTCGCAGTCTCTGGTGCAGCTTCCCAGGTAGACAAACCGGTCAACAACCTCCATGACTTCATTATTTAACATTAAATCTACGTAATCACAGCAATCCTACAGGACCACTGCAATTTGAGGCTGCGAAGCGCATTCCGAAGTGCTTAGCTGAACGCAGAATAGCGTTGAACGTTCTTCATGCTGCCTGAAAGTTGTCAAACAGCAACGCCTTGCCCTCAGCAAAATCAAGATCGATCATTCATTTACCAGGGAGGAGTTCCACGCCAGTGTAGCGGCCTGGAGATTTCACTGTCATGCCTGCAGTATGATGTGTAGAATAGTTCCGAAACTCACAGATGCATATTGTACATAAGCTATTACAAAAGCTCGCATGATGTATGCTGTCCGATTGTTTGTCTGCAAGTCATGTGACAGTGGCGCGAACCCGAAGGATACACTTGTTACATTCTTTCGGTGTACTCGCTCATCGACGGCCGATCTCTAGCCTCTCTATCTAATTCGTGTGTCGATGTTGTTTATGGTGATATCAGAGATCACCTCTACATTTCATCGAACAAAGATTTTGTCTCTCTCGTCAACGGCCATTTGGTTTTTGCTTCTGATAGTTGCGTACCATGGGAAAAAGCGACTTAGTATGACGAACACTAAACCAGCATTCGGTAAATGCTGGAGACAATCCTCAATTATTTTTTTATGACGAAGGTGGACAAAAATGTTGGAAGCGGACAGCCTTGAAATACGTCGCTTATGGTGCTGGTGTTGTCAGACACCTCACCGTAAACGCTTATCTGAGCTAAAGTATGGTAATAAAGTGCCGGCTGTATGTTTAACTAATTGGCCGGTACATCCCCGTGTATAAGCGACCCCAAAAATGTAGATCGGTCCAACGAGTCGGATGCACCTTTGCAGTAGAGAACTACGGTGAATGCTGATCGACGATACGCATGAAGCTGTTCCAGAATTCGACAAAGAGTGAAAAAGTGGTATATGCATACCAGACCAGGGCGAAACCCTGGCTGCTCTTCCCTAATGTTTGCCTCCCGAGTTGCAGTGAGTTGACGAAATGTAATGGATGCCAGTACCTTAGTAATAATTAGGGTTAGGTTAATTCCCCTATGGTTTTCGCAAAAGACCCTGATACCTTTCTCGAGTATAGGGAATGTTATTGGGCTACCGCAGCATGCGGGGATGGTCTCTGTCCTCCACACAACTTGAGACGGTAGTCAAAACTCTCAATAATGCCGTCTTACCTTCTTTGAGAAGCATTGGCACGTGGTCATCTGGACCAGCATATCTATTACGTTTGAGAACCGAAATGTGATGGCGTACCTCATTCTCAGTGGGTGGTTCCAACTCCACCGACCAGGATGCTACATTACGAGTTTGCGTCGACAACACAGTAGAAGTAGGTAAACAGCTTAATTGATCCTCGGTGTGTTCCGCCCACCGCTCTAACCTTTCGAACTTATTATAAATGAGTGTGTCATCTGTCTCGTCGATAGCTTCACTGACAGACGGTCGCCTGGGACCAGTGGCACNCACCGCTCTAACCTTTCGAACTTATTATAAATGAGTGTGTCATCTGTCTCGTCGATAGCTTCACTGACAGACGGTCGCCTGGGACCAGTGGCACGGATTGACTTGCGAGTGTTTCCTGAGGCAAAAGCGGTTTCCATTTCCTTAAAATTTTCCACTATGCAGGCCCCACAACCAACCTCTAAACTACGTTCCAGATTCCTACAAACATCTCTTCCAATGTGGACTATGAACTGCAAGGAGGGATGTTCCATCTGGCTTCTGAAAATTCCAGGGAATAATCCGAAATCCAATGTCTGTTCAACCCGCACACCCCGTGCTTCACGCTGCAGTATATGCTTCCCGAATAGTCCATGCGGTTTGAGTCCTGCAGCTATTAAGATCTTCGTAGTGAGGACTACCGAGGTAACTTTCTAAGACTGTTCGGTACTTATGTTTCGCCGATGGTAAGGCCAGTTTCTCAAGAGCAGTTCGTTGCTGTCCGTGGGGTCATCACCCAGCAAAAGTAGGACCAAGACGACAACGTACCAACGCACGATCTGTGTCCAAATATTCGCTTCAGTAGGAACCACCTATAACTAGCGGCCATGTGGTCTGTCAGAAACCAGGTATAATTCGAATAGGGCGGTTGCCAAGTAAGCAATGACGTGCACGATGCATAAAACAGTGCTGGCTAAAAGTAGCTTATATTCAGCGCACATCTGCAACAACCGCCCGCCATTATCTGATGGACGTGACGCTATACCCAACGTGACACCTAAACGATATTCGGCCACACTAAGGCAGCCAGCCTGGACATTCATATCTCCGGCCAGAATGACTATATCAGAGCCACGTACCGACCGAAGGAGAGTGGCCAGATTCGAGTGAAATGCATCCTTGACGCCGACTTGACTGCAGTCAATAGGAGCGTAAGCAGACAAGGAAACATGATTAATTCATATAAATGTGTTGTAATTAGCCTGATGATGAATCACCGAAAACAAGCTTGTTCGCTACACGTTTCTCCTAATGTCTCAACCGGGTATTTTCACGCTTCTACGTTTTTGTCTGAAAGCGGTAAACGAGGTGCTAACATCTCGCGATATGTCCTCTGTCGTTATTGATGGGCTGGATCAATGCAACTCAGAGTTTTAAATTTCGTTCACATCTCCAAATCATTTCAAGTTCATTACATCATCGCCATTGATCACTTCTATACAATACGCTGATAGATCTTGTTGCTGAATCAATCGTAAATTGGATTTGTATTTCCAGTTGAATCGTGACCTACTCACAGTAATTCGGCAACTTTCTAGTTGGGCTTAGCCAGCGTTTTAGGCTCTAACAGTTAATCAAGATGTTGCATTTTGACAGTAATTTCATGATTTTTACAGTTTGTTTTAAAACATATCTCTGATACCATGACGATTTAAGAAGCTACTTATGCGATCACATTTACTTGGGAAATCACATGGAAGATAATTGTTGATAAATACTGGAGAATTAGGTGGGATTAATTGTACGGAAACATGAAAATAGTGAATTTATAGTGTGGACAGAAAACATCTAATTTTCCGTCAGAATGTTTTGAAAATTATTCACAGACTTAACACCGTTTTGAAGATTTATCCTTCCAAGCTGAACCATCCCAAGAATTACGCAACTACTGTTAGAAACTGAGCGTTGACGCACCTGAATCAATTTCAGTGGCCACCTAAAAGTGTCACTCTTTTTTGTGATACAGTGAGGTGTAGCTTACCTCCTAAAATAGTGAACAAATTGTGTATGGATAATAGGAGTTTGTCTGTTTGGTAATGGACCATTGTGTTTAAAAATAAATAAACCACAAACGTGACACACAGTAATGGCTACCAATCGATAGACTATTTAATTTAGGTCGATAGGTGATTCGTTCGGTGCTCACGTAGCTTGCAATGACCAGCGATCTTGTGGCTTCTCTAAGGCTCCCGGCCGTGACCGGGTTTTCTTGCTTGTCTGTTATGTGTGCATGATTCTGTGTGCGCCTGCTTAGAAGGCCTGTTATGGACTCAGTACCACTTTCTTCAGCCGTACAACCCAGTGCACGCAGCGAATGTTTGCTTCTCTCCTGACGACCCATCCATTCTTCCATTATTCAAATTCTTTTGACTTGGACCTTTTCGAGCGTTGTTTAATGCACCTGAAGTTTCCACGAACTTCTCACTTGGCGTGCTTCTCTTGGTTGTTGCCGTTGATCCCAGAGTAGGCTAGAACCAACTGCTTATCGTATTTCCTAACATTGTTGGAAATATATGGTTTGTTTCCAAACCCTGACGCATTCTTTTAGTGTGATGCCTGTTGGGACTACGTTTCGTCTGCTCTTCAAGGAGAGCGTTTTAAATTGTTAGTGGACGAGGGTCGAGCGCATACCCACTTGTCCACAACGTGCTAGATCCACACGGAGTCTAGTTATGTATACCAGTCAATACTAATTTATTAACCGATTCTGTCGTACAAATGACTGCGCTTGAAAAGTTCGGTTCTGTAGTATCAAAGTCATTTGATCTCGGCTCATGGTATGAGATTTAACTTTTGCGCTGTATTTCCCTCAATCATAAATTTCGACGCAAATCAATTTAACATTTTAAGGAGGACCAGGGTAATTTCCAGACTGGCTTAATTACATACATCCATAAAGTGTTACCTTGTCTCACTTCCGTAATTCATTTTGCGTTGAACATTTGCAACTGACCAAAGCTACGCCTGACTCAACAGTGCATCCTTAGCACATTGGAACCTTTTCCAGTGGAGGGTTCATACTTATCTGAAGAAGAATTTTCCACTTTCTGATGATGCTGACGTCAAAATTATATTTTGAGATGAAGTTATGATAGGCGCTTTCCAAACGGCCAACACAGTCAGGATTCCGATTCACACACTCGCATTCCCAAAAGTTATCCCAGATTTTCTTACGTGCAGTTTTTCCTAGATGGCCAAGTTGAATGAGGGACTTTAACTGAATGATAGATGTGAAATTGTTATTGTTAAGGCTACTATCAAAACTCTAGCACATTTGAATCTTTGGACGTCTCTGCAGGCATAATTCATGGTTGATTTTCAAGCCACCTTAAGTATATCACCTCACTGGGATCACTCCTAGTGCCGGTCATTGGGGGTGTTTCGTCTAAGGAGGTTTCAATGCGTGTGTAATCTGAAAATATCTATCGAACAACATAATTTCCTCCGCACCGAGACGATTAAAATCGAATAAATCATGTGCGTTAATAAATTATGTATATTCTGAAAAGAGGTCGCCACACATTACAATGAGCATTATTCACGTGGTGTTTGTTTGCTTGTGGTTATTCTGCCTAACATAGTATAAGGTTCCCCGTGCAGTTGTCAACAGGGTTGTTTAAAGAAACCTCTCGACAGTAAAACTTTAGTTTACAGCAAGATTATTCACTGGTGGCGATCTCCGGCAAGGGTGAAGCTCGAATCCAGTGTTTCTTTTTCAAAGGGACTGACCAAAAATCCAGGGAAATGCGGAAGTCACGATCATTTTTATGAGTGATGTCAAGCGTACGAGAATGAAACCATTAGAACATGAGAAAAAACTAGCTCCTTACTGAAGCCAATAGCTCATCTTAATAAACAAACAATATTTGAAAGAAGCTTTAGATGTAAATGAATCACAACGGATCTGATTGAACAAATGTTATGTAGGTGAATTTGTTAAGTAGTGTTTCAGCAAACCAAAGCAGCCTTTTGCCTTACAAAAATGAATACTGAGATCGTGTGTTAAACCTAACATCATTCACGAAATCTGGTGCGAGTGCCCGGCCAGACGCCTAGACAGAGCATGGTGACAGTCACACAATCGGGTCAATGAACATTCCAGTTTAGGTCTGTAAAATACTGATGGGCATTACAATGTCTCGATCACGTCATAACCAGAGTAGTCACGACGAAGCGACGTCGTAGACTGCCCGATATTTGTTAACACGCCGACTCTAAATGAACAGTGAGAAGGCTATTCGCATATGTTACCTGATGACAAACGGAAGTCACCCCTCTGCGTACAGAAAAACATGCTCATCAGTTCCAGAATGTCCTGATGATTAGCACGTACTGATTCGTACTCACGGTTATTAATATTGTTGTTTGGGTTAAAAATGTTCGCTAAACTTCGTAATGTAAGCTCGCATTCCGTAACAATTATTTAACGAGATGCAACGAGCCATGCTCGAGCGATACATTATGCAAGAAAACGTTTTCTGACGAAGTTTTAGGTCCCAACACAAGCATCAGTGGAAATGTCGGAAATGAAGTCGGTTTAGAAATCCTCTTCGAAAACCCATAAGAGTGCGTGGACTACTACCAAATTTAGTAGAAGTGATCACGTAACTTTTATGACGGCTGTGGTCTCAGTGACTAATGACCTACAGAAGTGACCGGTTTGATTGCCTCAACTCGGAAATTCTCTGAAAGTCGTAATGTTCAGTGGAACTATAACGAAGCAGTTGGTAACTAAAAATAAAAGTTTTCCAGGACTCACAGAAAGATCAGTGAGTTTGATGGATTTAGAAGAACAAATTGCGCAACGACAGTAAGCTGAAAGTAGCAGTGGTTACTACAACGAAAATTGTGATCTGAGCGCAGCAGTGAACCGTGTGTATTCATGATTCCGAACTTTTCGCATTGTGCTAATCAGGTCGTAGTCTAGTTTTGGAGTGATTGTCTTCGGTATTCTGTTCATAACCTGCCTTGCCTTTTGCACAAATAAAGCCCTAAACTGAGAACCAGTTGCAGCAGAATGTGACAAAAAGTCTAGTAGTGTGTCAGAAATCCTAGTACATGGTTTTCAGACTGTTACGATCTTGGTTGTTTCGCTTCTGTTGAAACATGAACAATGTTAATAATATCCATATCTGAACAAGACGTTGCGTGAAGCAAAACTTGTCGGCACCTGTTTTATTCTGATCTTACTACGCGAGAGAAAGTAAATGTTCCAGAAATTAAACACGGAACATAAGGCCAAAGCCACGATAAAAGATATAGTTGGCAACACACTGTCTCGTCTAGTCACCAGCTGTTTTCCGTTTAGTCCAATCAGTTCCTTAGTACTGTACCGTTTGTTCTTCGACATAAACCGAAATGCCTGTTATTTGGCTGTAGCTTACGGTTCCTTTAAGCGTACCAGTCTGCATACAAAAACAACACACATGTGGTACAAAATGTATTGCGTCAACAATATGAATGAGAACCGAAAAACCGTTATCTTCTAAACAAGTACTTTGGCACAGTTCGAGCGGTGTCAAGAGTTTTCCCAACTCAAACCAAAAATATGAATTACATTATCAAATGATACCTTGTTTCAAGTCCATGAAGAAAAATATTAATGTCATTATCAAGCTGACAAATGCTATCCATGCGGCCGAAAGCAACCATGCTCCTGTATAAACAACCAAATCCTTGTAGCTGACTCCCGTAGCGATTGCGAAGCAGATGACTGTAAACATAATAGACGCAAGAATTCAGTGATGACTACCGCTTCAACAAGAATAGCGATTTTAGTGTATGCATTAAAATCCAATCTTTCCAGTTGTTACCAGTGAGCTCATTTTAATTTTTTGCAAAACACCTTAGAAGATCGCCTCTCTGATAACAATAAATGCACTCTCTAAATTCTACTTGCTAATCAGTACGAACCAGAAAATGGGTTGCCTTTGAGAAATTCAGTGCAAACTCTATACATAGATCAGTTGCTTCAATGAAGTCCCTCGCTTAAACCTAACTGAAAAGTGTCGGATCGCAAGCTTATCGACTGGAAGCAAAAGGACACTTACCGTATCTCTTATCGAGACGATCCGGCAATATGAACACTAGGTTGTGGCTGAGCGTTTAGGTATGATTGATTGACCACGCCTAGTCTAAGTTCGCTGGCGGCGTTGGTTAACACGGTAGCTTCAAACACACATGAGGGTCGGAGTGCAGACTCCAGCACGGACAGAGATATACACTAATGAGAAGCTCTAATAAGAGCGAAATTCGAGTCTAGTGCTTCATTGCGAAGTAGGCCGACCATAAAGCTTATCTGAATGTGGATGGTATTCATTGTGAGATAGTCGAAAATTCCCGAAGCTCAGTGCAAATGTCAGGGATTTGTCGAAATTTCCCATCACACATTAAAAAAACGTAAATCAATTGGAACATATAATTTGGCTTTATGCTGTTGAATTAAGATCTCAAACAACCCAAATTCCGTCTAGTGTATGGTCACTTTTCACAAATTGGAAAGTATTTTTTAAAACAAAGGTTTCTCAGGTGCTGATAAGCCTGTAGCATAACACGAGCGTAAGTTCAATGGTAATTTTTGACAAATGTAGTATGAGACGATATTTTTACTCGTTAGTTCTTCGAATACTATCTTTCGTTATTATATGTACGTCACGTTGTTGCAATAAATAGGGGTCTTCGTAATTTCATCATCAGACTTGTCATTTTAATGAGTGGAAATGGCCACAATGGACTCACAAGTAAACGATTCAGTCAGTTGCCTGTAAGCATATGGTACGCGTTTTTCTGAGGGCACCCGTGATCACAGTTTACCAAATGCTCAATTATGATTTCTACCTGTAGGACAAATGCCTGTCCAAATCGTGCTCTGTCTGTCGTTAACTTTCCGTTGTACAGAAGTCCATATGGTGCCTACGACGAGGCAGTCGTTGCTAAGAGTGACATAAGAGAATGTTCCCCAGCCTGGCTAGGAACAGAAGTGTTAGGTACGTTAGCATGCACGATTGTCGCCTAACTACCTTACAGGAATCTCAGAGTAAAACCGAGTTGTTAGCAGTTGAAAACAACGTATCAAAATTGTAGGTCGCAGAGACTTTTCAGTACACTTGCTGAATGGACGGGTGCCTAAAACTCAACATAGTCAGTTGAAACAAATGAGTATAGAACTCATTCGAACGAGAGCGGTCCCAAAGGTACACTAAGCATGTACGCTAGATCTTGTGCACGGAAGGTTTTGTCGTCTATAAAGGTGTTTGTTGGCAAGCGATTAGTTTAGAACTCATCCACAGTGTTGTCTACACGTTATTCGAAATATTCCTTTGATTTAAATGAAATTTTAGAAATCCTTTGAGTCGGCACTCAACTGTTGTATTCAATGGACGATGATTTTCATTTTAAGATGGCTCCCCTTCTTGGGAATGGTTGGATTTTTATGCCATTAGATCTGTACTCATCGATTTGATATGCGCTCCACTTGCACTTCTTAAAGATCTAATTTTCTTTTGTAAAGAATGTTATTGCGACTATAGAGAGACAGACAGTAAACTCGTGGGTTTTCTTTGGTCCATTTGACATCTTGAAAACAGCTAAACGGCAGGTACCAGCCAAAATGGTATAATACAAACAACGCGTCGGTATTATCGGGATTTCCGTTGATAAAGACCGTTTTGATATGTTTTTCAACTATCTTAACGATATCTTTAGCTGAAAAATTAAAATTGCATTACGGTTAAGCTGTTTCGGTGTATTTCTCACTAGACATGGTGATGGCATGTTATACCATTTATTCCGTATCAAAACAACACGGAAAAGTCACCATCTCCAGTTTTTCAATTATGCTCCGATTGTATACAACGTAATCCGGTCAAACTCCTGGCCTTTAAAGTCAAGCGTATTTGCACCTCTGGTAGACTATTGGCAGAACAAGAGTTATTGAGATTAATGTTAACAGCAGACGACTACCTCAAAAAATGACGGAATTTCATATTAACGTGAATGAGGGCAATGAGCCCATCGAGACAGCTCAGAATTGTGAGATATTTATATTTTAGCGATTCACTGCAAACAGCACAGTGAAAGATACTGTGCTCTGGTCTGAACTTTTGCGACTGCACAGTTTAGTTTAGTTCAAAATACAATTACTCTACAACAGTGAATGCACTCCCTATGACTATTCTGTCTCTAACGGCGTGAGCCACTCCGTCTGTAGTTCTATTTACATGGATGGACCACAGTGAAAATTGTTATCGTGAGTGGATGAACGCATCCAGAAGTAGATAACACCACTTATGACATACCGGACCTCAGTCTATATACGCGCTGCTTGAAATCCCACGTCTTCATGACGAAACCTATGATAACAGGCCAAGATTACCCAGTTATCTCTTTCAGTGTGCTGTTGCGCGATCAAAAGTCGAACTGACTGGCCTTCCGCTAAACAGTGATTATCCGGACTTACAAGTCAAAGTTGTACACACAGAAGTGAATGATGAAACTTATCGGGTTGCCATGGTCCCGATTGCGCAATACTTGATGTGACTGTATGAGTGCAGTCCCAGTTTGTCTGTATTTATCGTACGCGTATAATCCACATGTTTTGAGTTTTCTGCCCCTAAAAGTGAATAGTCTCTTAACATATCGTAATATATGACCCATTTCTGCTTCAAAGAAGTGGCTGAAGAGAGCTCAGTTGTTAGGTGTTTTCTACAAAGTTCGGTTTTCCTCTAGCCGACGTCATTCGAACGTAGCTGTATAGCAACAGACAGAACAGTTGAGGTTACATCATGCTACAAAAAAATGATCGAAGAGAATTAATTTGTACTACTCCCATCCTTGTATGGCCAACACTCAATTCCTCTTGAACGGCTATTGAACAGTTAAGAGTTACAAGCATTTCATTGTCCGCCCAGGTTAAAACTAAATTTTCTGTCGGTGGATAACGTAAAAACATGTAACTGTGCTAAATCACTATGTACACATGTATAATTTTGAGGGTGAGATCCTGGAATTCTGTTGCTTACACCTTTGATTCCCTGATGAACCTACAGGGGTAGCTGTTCCACTGATCCCTGTTGCTTCCGTGCTCACACGGGGAAGCGTGAGCATCATGTTGGTGAGCCGTCGACCTCGGAGGGTTGATTTATTTGTGAAAGAAAATGTCTCGAAAACATTTGACAGTTTATCAACTTTCTGATTTCATTATCGTTACCACTGCACGTCTGCCCTGAGGTCGATCACGTTCAGTCATCTAGTAGGGTGAATGTCAGCCAATAACAGAAAACGAAGTTTGTAATCTAATATGCCTCTATATATGCATCAATGAATTTACTTTATTGACTTCGGTGAGTGTAAACTGAGGCATCCAAAGGAGTCTGCCACCTCAGGAATACTTCGATTTTACACAGTGTTTTGCCAAACTTATAACTTTTTTTATCACACCGCTTGAAGACATTTACACATACTAAAAAATTACCAATACAGCCGTACTGTTCTGGTGTACTCTTCACCAAAATTAACACGCATTGATTATAAGTTCTACTTGTAATTTTTTTTGAAATGTTTTGGAAAGTGTGAAGTCAAATCCCAGCCGTGGCAAAGATATGCACTACTGACGAGCTCTAATGAGAGCGAAACTCGAGTCTAGTGCTTCTTTTCGAAACAGACTGGCTGCAAAGCCTATCTGAATGCGAAGGTTGCGATCAAACGTGAGCAATGGTCAAATTGGAAACTGTCAATTTGTTAAGAAAATTGGTAAGGAAATAACGCACGTCTCACATACGTGCACGACCTAATTGTCTGGCGAGTGTAAATAAAAAAAGCGCATTTGTTATAATTTGTATGTAGTAAGATGGTAAAACAGGACTTTTGACGAAAAAATTGCAGCGAGTTTAAAATTAAGAAAGTGAGCTACGCTAGATTGGGAGGTAACTCGAAATACAGAAAAACACTTAAATGAATGTCTTGCATTCATAAATTCTTCATTCGAATGATCAAGAAACACATAATAACAACAATATACTTGAGTGTTGTGGAGGCATTGCGAGGCCATTTTTATATATAACAACAAAGGGGGTACATGTTCACATCGGGTTATTGCGAGCGTTTGTCAAGACAATTAACAATAAAGAACCAAAGTCCATGCGACAAATGCTTATAAGTTACTTATAAGTTGTCAAGACTAACAAATAGGATAGTCGAGATTTTCGGTTCCATTCCAGTTTTGTTTTAGAACATTTTAACGGAACTAAACTGCTGACGCGAACACAAATGCGGAGTTATAATATACCGAACTGTGATGTAAATTCGCTTTTGGTCCTTTTATCCGCATGCCTAGCCGGAAGAAACTGTGACTCAAGCTTCCACTCACCTATGTATTAACTAATTACATTGGATAAGGGAACAATCTGGCTTGAATGGAGGAGCTGAATGCAAGTGCGCCATTAGCCGCGACCCGCTGACATGTTGGAAGACGCCAACGCGGAAGTCAACATGAGGTCCTCAAACAGGTAAGAGAAATCCGTCGACTTTGCTCACTCTGGCAATCAGGAACTTCATATTCTGTTACCACGTTGTTGCCTGAACACCTCATGCATTCACCAAGTTGTTGGTGAACAAGCCAAATAATGCCGAGCGAATCAAACACCCTGCTTACATGTGGAAAACGTGACCTAACCATTGCAAACCGTGCACTGTATTATTTGTCGGCCGATTATGTATCTGCTAGTTTGACAAAATGCTCGGTTACGTTGTTCACACACTCAGACCAATTGATTTGAGTTAATTGGCACTAACGGTGATGGTCAGTCACACCTAGTTTGCTGGCGACTTCGCCAGCCAAAAGTCGCGTGTCTGAACCATAGGGCAAAACGGCACGCACATAAAAATTAGCCGTCTATCCTGTCAGCAAACGCTGGACTTATTTCTGACGCCCCAGCTGACATAGTTTGCAGTTTGTTGAACCTTTCTCTGATGTAGCTCTAGCATAAGCACAGGCGGGCGAAATGTTGCTAACAAACTGGTTCGGCGCCTTAGCTAGTCCGTTTCCAGTTAACGATGTGAAGATGGAAACAACGCAGTGTCATAGTGCTACCGTGTATTTTAAAAGTGCGTAAGAAGAACGAAACAATAGATCGTTTTATCTGTCGAATGAGTCATTACCAACAAACCAGTCATCAACCATGAAGAAAAAACCCAGGTGGATTGGATCTTTGGACCCTTCTATCAGTATCGGGGAGGTATATGGCACGTGTCGCTCAGGCTGAATCGCTATGCACAAAGTATTCAATTAACAGTTAGCAATAACTGCATTTTGGACAACATCAACACCTTTTCAAATCTTTCCTACCCCGCTGAAACTGACTGAGAGCTTACTCCAGAAGACACTAAAGACTAGTGTATCTTTCTTTATAGAGTTCGCACTTGGTATGCGTAATCAGTCACGTCGGTAATTATTAGCCCATCCTTACTTTGTGTAACAAGAGGTTTTATGACCGGTCGTCTATCTGTCAATCTGTACAAAACAAAATTATCACATCCAAGTGCTCACATAATCGTGTTCGTGAGTTTCTGTTAGTTGGAAACAATGGTGGTGGTGTTCGTAGCTTGGGTTGATAGTTTGGTATATTTGCCAAGCTTGCCATTTAGGGTGAAAATGTTTCATCATCAAGCTAGGTGACAGCATCAGTGCGTAAGTGTTTAAGCGTATAGTTTTCAGCATGCAGTGGAGTGCAGAACAAACTCCACGCTCAAAACTATACGCTGAAACAATTATGCAGTGATGCTGCCACCTCGCTTGGTGATGAAACGTTTGCAACCTAGAAGTGTTCGGGAGTGATGCTCAAATTTATGTACTATTTCAAAAGGTTACGTGCTAACTACCGTCGTAAATCCAACGGAGAATCCAGGTCTTGAGACTTCTCATGTTTTTGCTTTCAATGAGGTCATTGAGCCAGTTTCGGAGAGCTATCGGTGAGCTAAGTGGGCACAATTAAATTATTATGTCAAAAATAGGAAAGTGATGGTACGATTTCAGTTAGCAACGCATGACACAATTGAAGGTTAACTGAATACCATTTGACACATTCGAATTGCAACTAAGACACGGAGAATAAACTACGAAAACAGTTGAATCAAGTGTGCGAAAAAAGTGTCTTACAACGGAACATAAACCAGGACACCAAAACTTACAAGTTACTCCAACAAAAACAACGAAGACGATTGGCAGAGCAAGGCCCTTGCTAAATTTATCAAACAGGATTAGCACTTGTGAAATAATTGCCACAGCTCCCGATAACAAGCCGATAACGCTGAAGGCAAGCGATATATCAAGCTGTTGTTTAAGAGTGGGGGCTGAAACGGAACACGAGAAAACAAGAGACAGTCATTTAAGTAGAAGTGTCAAATAACGAATAACCTACGAAATTTAGCCGCATGTCACACCGTTAAAACGTTTACTCATAAACATGAAAACAGACTTAATGTATGTGGATTATTACCAGCTTATGAATTCACGTGAAAAAAATAAAGCTCATCCAAGGTTATCGACGAATGGCCATCATTAACTTCAACTGTTCGATGGCGTAACATGTGAATACGTCATTCTGGTTACCCACACCCTTGCTCATACGCGTTCCCTGTAAATAATGTACCTTCCGATGACAGTAATTTTAATCACCACAAGCATCACAAGGTTCCATCTTACGTTTCGTGGAGTCCGAGTTGTTCTTCACTGACCTATTCTCCGTTTTCTGACCGGCCATACTGCAGTACATGAATATGGTGCATCACGGTTTACCCAACAACTCAAGCACAGCTAAAATAAATCTAGGCAATCGGGTGACGTAAAGCTTCCTCACTTTTGCATTTTGAACCACAAGTCCTTTCGAATAAGACAGACGCATGGTAAAGTACAGCGCGATCAGTAAGGGAGTTACTTTTTTAAACGCGAAAAAGAGCTCAGTACACACATTCTTTCCGGCCTGTTCTTTTCTAACAACTGATCATCCTGCGTTCCAACGAGAGTGATCACTATCCCCGAGTCGTTGAAAACGACGACATCGACGCATTCCGTGTGCGTACGATTGAAGACGATGTGCTAGATGTTTTAGTTACGTCGATCTGTTAGATCAAATTAACTGTTGGACCAAGGATCACAAATCTCGTTACATTGATTATTGTAAGACAGTCGAAACTAGCAAGCGCGCCTTAATTGAATTTGACATGCGTAACAGAGTATGACGCCATGTGATTAGCAACGTTTTAGTTTTCGTCTATGTAAGTTGTGTACACGATTTACCGTGCCTTTGACACATGCGTAGTTACGCCGTTAACCTTTGCACAACTATTGTTAGAACTTATGCATTAGGGGAATGCTGTCCCCGAGTGCTTCCACGTTGCTCAAATTTAGTTCACAAGTGTGCTGAGAAATGTGTGTAAAAAAAAGGCCACGTTGTATGTCAAACTTATTCCACAGTATTCGACTGATATGCGTATGATGTCAGTCCTCGTGCGCCATTGATAAACTAGTGAAAAACCAGTCGATTAATTAATAATAAAAAATACCACTGTATAAATTAAGACATAAGACGCCCTACTGACACATTTGAATGGTGTGTTAAGTAGGGCCTCGTATCTTTTCAGGTTAATGCCTTGTAGGCTGTCACCTCAGCTGAAAACTTGAACGTAACTAGGCTGAATACCTCCCTTGGGTTTGTAGTACTGGATACACTAAAACGATTGTCATACTCTTTTATTCTGGCCGGCTTATGAAGGGAAAATTGACCCCAGTAACTAGTCTTTGAACCATACCCATAATAATTTATTGGAAGTTCACACTGACAGTTGACTATCGTGAAACAATGAAAAAGAAGAGCACAGCAAAAGCCAGAGCAAATGAGATTGAGATTGAACAAACTCATGTATAAAATCAATAGGTAATCATCAGGATGTTCATGTCTTACAGAAGAACAATCGGAGTGTAAATGAAGGTTTGAAGACACTTATGGGATGTCCCCCTTTTTGCATTCTTTGCTTCGTTCTTTTGATTGTTTTTGATGGGCCAGCCGGTGTAACAGATGTTATACACACATAAGTGAACTGAATTAGCCAACAATACTCCTAATATTACCGACCACTTAATGTGGTAATCAAGAGGTCCTCAGCTCAGGAAGCGAAAGCGGATAACAGAAGACAACTTCGTGGTAAACGTGTGCTTTTCATTATACCGAATTACAGTTTGTCTGATAAAGAGCTCAGCATAGGGGAGGTTTGGTTTTCACCTATATTGTCTGGTTGAATGAGACCAGTCTACGCAGACTCGAAGTTATGCAAGTGAGTTCGCTCGGTGCCCCGGTTGATCATCAAGCTCAGCGTTTCGGTTGTAAACATCTCGTCAACAAACAAGGTGACACTGTTCACCTAAGTTCACACTAATTACCCACCGATGATGAGGATAAAGGTTTATAATCTAAAAGTTGACGTCAGAGGACAGCCGAGTAGCCATGCAATCAACCTGAGCTATGCGCCGCATCACTAATATCAACCATGAAGAACCTATACGCCTGAGACTGTTCATTGTTGAGAGATATTTACGTGCATAAGAACCTCCACATATGCGCGATGGTTCTTTATTTGTAAGTCCCTGTGAAAAGCGTGCTCTCACAAAGTATTATCTACAGACTACCTGTTGAAACAACCATTTGTGTGCGTGTGAACATAAGACTGTTCAAACCCTGAAATTCCCGTATCTCTTCCTCATTTACCTTATTTAGCATTACGTTTGACTGTGACTGTCACGCTAACTTGAGAAACAAATTATCCCTTACGTATGACAAACATTTTGTATTCACGACTCCAAAGTAGCCCGAGTAGTCATATAATCTACGAATCGGAATGCGGCCTGTTTGAAGCATCTGCTGAAACAATCTATTCATAGTCGTTGGGCGTTTTGGGCCAGATGCCTCATCCGACCACGTGGCCAGCCCGTGCTTGTCCATTTGTGACCCGTCAATTCCGTGGAGTGCCCTACTGAAACAGCTATACGGACAACCACGCATACTAAAGTTTGATTTGGTAGAGAACAAAAGCACAAAAGGACAACAGTGTCAACAGGAAATAATGCAAAATGACGTCACCACAAGATCACACCAAGAAATAACTTTATAAGACTATCTAATATCTTCCAGAAGGCGTTGTCAAAATGCATGGCATGTTTCGTGTCACAGTATCTATTGCGTGGCAATGCTTTGGTGCTCGTTGCTGCCTATTTTCCAAACATCAAGCGAAAAAGGTCCCCACCATGTCCACCAGAACATTATACCGTCAAACCCCGAGCATACATTGCTTCCGTTTCCAAACATACGATGTGTGTCAATTAAGCCTAAAACAAATATCACTTGACATAAATACATGGCAAACGAAATGTCTGCGGACAGGGGTATCCGGGCCACGCTGCACGAAACAGTTCGAAAATGAACGCCTAGCCAATTTGATGGATGATGTAACGTTAAGCGAGTTCATTAAAGTCTGCGATTTGGCATTTAAGTATAGACGCTTGAACTTGCAAGAGATGGGTGGACAAATTTAGGCAACAGGTTGCTGTCGACACAAAATAAAAATCTTTTTGAGAAACATTTTGTTGAGAACAAAGCCAGTAGGTTGTTAAAAATGTTACAGTTCACGTCACAATCTCAGTGTTAAGCGCAAAACTCCCTTTTAAGAAGAGGATTTACTGGCGACTTTCAGCAACATCGCAGTGTAAGGCATACGGAGTAGTTGTTTGATTCGTGTTTTGTAACCACATAGTATATCTACGAAATTGTCCCGCAATGAGCAGATTAATTCTAATCAAAGTCGGACTGTTCCTGCAGGAAAGCGGCTCCTTTATGGTAGCGTGGGTGCAAACAACATTTTAACACACAAAACAAAGTCTCTGGAAATATCCTTCAATATCGTTTTCATCCACTCATTACACGTTCAGAAAGTATGTCTGATGGTGATGACAGTGAGAACACTGGGAGTCACCGTACCAGCTAGCATATGTCCAGGAATTCTGTCCGAGCACCCATTTCCGGAGTGCAGATCAAAGGGTTCAACGAATGGTCATATTCCCTGACCCAGTCGGGCTAGCGAATGGACACAACGCATCGCCGAAAGCATGACCAGATTAGCTGACTGTAGGTGAGTGATTATTCACATGTCTCTGTAACCGTTCCAGTGATCGAAAGGTTGAGAAACAGCATCGGTGAGTGCAAATGGACGAATTAACAATAAGACATTTCCCTAACGGATTTTGACATCTTGGCACTTTTTCATTCATTCAGACACGCGCAACTGATGAACTGTGAGATTGAGCTACTAATGGTGTTGTTGCCAATCAGTTGACGTTCTAAAGCTTACAGTTAGTTCATCTACGATCACAGAGATGATAGTGTCCATTTGTGATACGAATCTGTTGTTTACCGTTAAAGATATGTTGTTTCACTGACGGGTCAACATTCTCACCGCTCAAAAAAGGGCACCAGGACACGATTCATAAAGTTACACGGGATGATGAAAACCTCATCCGTGGTTTTTCTGGGAAGAAAGATTTCTAATTTATGATGACAACACACCTTGTAAAGTAGTCCAGGCTGTTGCACTAGATTTCGACATTACGGTCGGTGTTTCTAGACGTTCCGTGTAGGTGCAATGTGTGAGACTGCCCAACGTCATAGAGGACCACTGACAGAACAGTCATATTTTGATGTGAACGGTCGCCCACCTTTTTGCAGATCACGAAAACTGTTCATTGTAACAAATCTGTCGTTAGGCTCCGTACTAATTCAGAAGTGACCGATCGTGTACCCACATGCATTAAATTCAACTCTTTAGTGGTCCTTCTCATACTTCCGTCATGGGTGTATAACTAAAATATTTTAGAAGAGACCCAGTTAAGAAAAACCTGAACTTCGGCTGGATTCAAAGCGGCGACAGAAAAACCATTCCCAAACAAGGCAAATGCGCTACCGTCCAAACTACGAAGCCACGCCAGGAGCATAAATAAAAGCTGATTCAATACGCTATTGAGTTGTCGGGTTACCGGCAGGCCACTCACTTACCTGTGTTCAAGAAGCGCGATCTGGTTCCAGCGTGATAAAATCATCCAGATCAAGGTGCTTACGGCTGTTGTCCGGCAAACATAACTGAGAAGAGTGTGACCAAAATAGCTCAACCTGAACAGTCAGACAGACACACACACAAGTCGAAATAGTCAGCCCAGGGCTTACAAGTTCAACATGTCTTCAGTGAAGTGGAAGTACCGGCATCAGATATATCTACATTTGCAGTCAGCTTGGAAACAACCACTATACTCGCAAGGGATGCGTTACGTTCCTTACTCTTCCCCAGCCCGTTCGATTCGTACTCACTGGTTGTCCTAGTTCTTAATGACCGAACCAAACCAGTAAGGTACGAATGTTTTGTGTTGACCGGAGCTAAACTTGTATATCGTATTCAGGCGGGAAAATGTTTTCTGAGAACAGCACACATCAAGTTGAATAACAATTCTGAACGAGCTATACACACCAATCTCGATAACGTAACAATTTATTTTCATCATGGATAAAGTGGCCAACTAGGACATGTTGACAGGAAGTGAGACAACACGGTTCGGTAACGAGGTGACAAACGTGAAATATGATACGAGACGCTTATTGTTTTCACAGCATGGCTATAATACGTTACGTCCGATTCCATAAACGGCGAGGTAGACCTAATGAGTCAGCATGATCCACCTCAGATTCCATAAAAAATAGTCAGGTTTTGATGTATTTTTCAGTGGTTTGTGAATTTGTCTCTTTCAGGAATGCAGCTTTCTATTATTTGTCGCTTGATGGAAGAACTCCCATGATTGCATCATGCTTCAAGGAAATATCGAATTGTTAATTTGTCCACTTGCACACACCGATGATGGTTCTCAGTCCAGCATTGTCTGTTAATCACTGGAGCTTTTACAGAGATATGTGAACAGACAGGTTTTTCGATCATAGTCCGTGATGGCTAAAGCACTGAGTCGGTGACGACGAGCGACCGTACTGGACACGGGGGTACATTTCACACTCACCTAGAACCGGCTAATCTGGTTTCGATGGAGCGTTGTTTCCGTTCACTAACCCCAATCAGTTAGGGGACGTAGCCCTTCGTTAGGCCTTTTGATCCAGACTCTGGAACTGGATGCAGGCACATGATTACCCATCATTCGTAACAAGCATTCTTGTGTTATGGGAACTGCTTAGCCCCCTGCTCACTTGAGTGTCTTCCAGAAATGACTCTATGAAACTAAAACATAGTATTACCCTCGTGTCATTCATCCGAATGACATTGATTATCAGGTTGACTGTTTGAATCTGATAACATAATAGCGGCAAATTTACTCCTGCCCCTGTATCTTCACTGTCACAAGAATTGCATTCAGTTCTTTCACTGTTATCCGCTGGACTTTTACTTATTTTGTAAACATCAAGTCGTTTACTTCTTTCCCGAAGTCACCATGTGAAAACACGTGGAACAGGCTGAACGTCCCGTGCTACTCAAGAAACTGCCTCTTAATTCTGTACCTTTCGAGGCGTTTTTCCCCGGTGATGTGCCTGGGTTTCAATTCTCAGTGTATGGCCGTATATTTCGAGGGTATACTGCTAGGACAAAAAAGACACTACTGTCGTCGTCCCCTTCATAACAGACTTTAACTGAAAGGGTTCTCTATCACCACGGCATCAATAGTGTTGACATTTGGAGATCCATTTTGTTTGCAAGTAACGTAAACTTACCATGCGACACGATAATCTGAAAGCGTTTAAACGCACCAGTACCTATAAACTAGCTCACAGACGCGTGATTATTGTTGTGCCTTAAAAAATACCGTAAGAGCTTGGCTCAGTTGCATATCCAACAAGTGTTGTTTTCAGTGTGCTATAATCGTTCAAAAACAGACTGGTAAGAGTAGACAGGGTAGACTGGCGGAAAAGTTTGGGGAAAAGGTTCGGCTGCGTTAGTTCGTCTTTTGGTTTGACTGAGAAATTTACGCATATTTGTCTAGATCGTAACTGGATGGATAAATGAATCATATAAGGCAGAAGAGCTGGGGTCAGCGAGTTTAAGACAAAAAGTAGTCATCTTATCTGTGTGAGCTCCTGTCCAAGTACAGCATGACAGTATCTATTTAAAGTATTTCATCTAATGTACACTACCAGGAAATCCAGATAGATGGAATGAATGGGCAGACGCACCATCCGACTGATTACTCGATCGAATTATGTTAACCATCATCATAATCATCATCACCATAGACAGCAATACATCAGTGGTTCACACTAATGCTTAACTGCCACACAACCGTGGAGGAAAAGCAAACCCTATATAGGAAGAGAGAAGGACAAAAAGAAGGGGACGGGAAGGGACCTAACTACTGAAAATGACCAAGTCCATATTCAAACATTCAACATCAAGGTGCCTACACGTTGCAAACAAACAACCGAGCTGCAAGTGAGAGTAAGGCATCATCAGCAAGAGAGCTTCCTTACGGCCTTCACCGCCCTCGTCATTAAATGCATTCACCCCACTGACAACTCTGCCGAACAACGACAACATTCACGCCACTGAGCTCGATTAGCCGCCATCTCACCTAGTGTCTCCAACCACCGACTCTGTGAGTCGCGAGGACCCCAGCCCGGGAGACGAACACGACCCACGG
>QNGE01000092.1:154513-165365 GCA_008508345.1 Paragonimus westermani | reverse complement strand
AGGTCATCGAGATGCGCAAGCCGTCACACCACGTCAAGGTCCTGTCTCACCGTGACGGAATTATGTTAACCGACCCCAACCAGTTCGTCTTGAAACAGGATAAGAAGTAAACTAACTAACTGGCCTGCGAAAGTGACTGCTGAGTTGGTAAATATAAAGAAGGTTTGGGCGAAATGTTTAATTAAAAACATGCGTAGCTTTGAGAGCGCCAAAGATGGTGACGTGATAAAATGCTTTGTCGGTATGGGGCCATCTTGAAATGACTACTATTGTCACTTTATACCTTATGCCTCACTGAAAGAAAGAAACGAGTTAAATAGTTCAATCCTTGAATGAACTGAACTTATATAGGGATTTGACTGTCTCGTCAACTAGTTTTGCCTTTTCATAAACACGTGGAGAAAGAATGGACATCCGATTGAAACCATCAGCAAATACAATTAGTTGCGGATATTACTAGACAAGAACATTTTAATGGAGCAGAGGATATTCTTTAAACGTTGTTATTCAGCGGTGGTCATACATTGCCGTAAACCATAAAATGTACAACTACGCGGGTTAACATAGATTACAAACTTGGTGATATCGTATTCGTTAACCGATTTCACGAGTTACCTTTAAGATCGCTACGGTTAAATGAATCTAGTGGCACCAGGTAACACTTTGTCTAATGGTTTTTGTGTAAATGCACCAAAGACTGCACTGATAGAGTCGACGCGTGCTTCACTCCTAGTGGAAGGAGTATTTGCCTAAAGTGGATGGCACACAAAAGCCCTATCAGTGAGATTGAAGTTCTCTATTTCATC
Organism: Paragonimus westermani; assembly: GCA_008508345.1. NCBI lineage: Eukaryota > Metazoa > Platyhelminthes > Trematoda > Plagiorchiida > Troglotrematidae > Paragonimus > Paragonimus westermani. Next base: position 164,559 of record QNGE01000092.1, on the reverse strand, counting down.
ATCCGTGCCAGTCCCATTACGAAAAGTCTGAATACCTGTTTGAACAACTTAGACAGTTAGATCCAATTTCGAAAAACGTGGTTCAAGACCAGAATGTTTGACCTTGACTCACCAGTATTAAAAGGAACCCATTAAACGGAGGAGCACATGAAAGCACTTAAAGAGTTAAAAATGGATTCGAGTATCATCCTTCTGCTTCCCAGTAAAGGATCAGTTTTGGTCATCCCAAACAGAACAGATTATGTTGCTAAGATGGCGCCCACTCCATGAACAGTAGTAGACTCCATATTTATCGGAATCAAAAACATGCAGCCCAGTCGACAGACAGGAATTTCGTAAATTACATGCAGGGCTAAAGAACTGGTGGCAAACTAGATCAACGGGTATACCAAGAATTAACATCTACAGAGACAGAGGTACCAAGTATGTATGGACTCCCAAAGATACATAAATCCGGAAATCCTATTCGAACAATTTTTTCGATCAAGAGCTCATCGCATCACAGTCTGTTGAAATGGCTAATGAAAATTCCTGAGTCTTTCAGAACCCAGTTGTACACGTCCAGCGTGTTTGATGGAAACATACCCAATCTGAATGTTAGAAAGAAGATGACATCGTTCGATGCACACTCTTTTCACTAACCTGACCCCAATCCAGACGATACATATAACTTATTTTTGGGTGATGGAACACCACATTAAACTCGACCTGCCCTTATTTCACCTACGCAAAATTATTAATGTATACACTAAACGCGAACATTATGCTACAAAGTTCACAAGATCTGTTCCAATGAAAGTGTGTCCAAAGAACCCAGTTACATCAGGCAGATTTGATTTCAAGTTGGTTACCTCGTACGATTCATCAACAAACATTCAAAGCCAACCAACTCCCGCCTAACCACCGCAACAGCATTTGGTAAGCACCTGTGCTTATCCTTTACTTTCGAAGGTGATGAAGTGACACTTTTGTTAAGGCGAAAAATGAAGTCAACGTTGAGCCACATATGTATATTTATACGTATATATATATATGTATATATATCAGCTCACAGCGCTGGTCTTAACATCGTTCATGCCCACAATTGCGTAAGATGATCTGCTGTTGGCTGTGGCCGATTCACGCTGATAGTTTTCAATTTTCTGTACATGTATATTGCAGTGTGTATGCCATACAGTCGGATCACTGCACATTAGAACCTCGGAGCATATCACGGAATGACTTCTGAATACGAAAATTGAGGCAAGTAAGAAGGTCATAACAAAACACCTCCTAAGGTCCTTCCAGGTAGTTGGTTCCCCAAAGGTTCTTCCTTTGTCTAGCTATGAAAAATGCGTTTTAATCTCCTCTCACGTGTTAACCATATACCTTAAAGATCACCTTTATGTGATCAAAATCCAACGGTAGTGAAATTAACAATAATTCGGTGAGCCACTGTATACAGGCCGATAGCTAGTAATATATTTCACCTTAATTCTTTATCTCTTCATTGTTCATATAAACCTACTTCACTGCCTCTGCCGACTCTCTATACACTGGTTAAAATTTCAAGTAGTCTGCCATGTCACACATCGTTGATTGTTAGATAGATAAACTCTACTGTTTTGCCTGTACCCACCCAACCTCTAACTCATTCGATCACCAGTCCCTCTGCGTAACGTTTGCAGCGTTAGTTTGGGTGCATTGAGAAGCGAGTACTTTCGTGTGTGTCTCGATTACAAATACTGAATCGGATGAAGTTTGAAATTTTGTTTGACTTCACAAAAATAGCTCGTTCACTTACTGTGATTTTAATATTCGAAATGCCGACCAATTCAGGTAACAATACACCAGCACAAACAACTTCTTAACAAAGAACGCCAAAATAGCACATCACCAAGAAGGGTCATACAACGCTATCGCCACTTCAGTGGGTTAGAGACGGGAGTATGAAGCAGACGCTTGTGAGTATTCCTTATCTAGATGCGTAGAATCTCAAGCTCCTCATCAATGGTCTGAGAAGAGAGGAAAGTTACTGTAGGGTTCTCAAGCGGATAATGTTCGACGTCTGAAAATGCAACATATGACAGCAGTACATATAAGAACTAAATGATATCACTAATTTCCGGTAGCCGTGTGATTTATTTAACGTTCTGAGTATGACAGCGTTAGTTGTTTGAAATTCACCCAATATACGAGGATTTAAATGACTAAAATTCGTTTACGATCTGTCGCTTCCACATACATGTAACATTTTAAAGAACCACCTTTTAGGTTTATGAACAGTGGTGTTACTGTTTTTTGGTTAATCTAAGGAACTTGCATCAAACTGAAGGTCTTTTCTGTTCAACCTCACCATAAGTGAAGGGTTACTTTAAACGCTGAGTTACGTACGTAAATGTGTCTACGCAACAGTGTGTATTTGCGACACACGAAAAAGCTTACAATAACTGTTAATCGGTTACATATTTTAGACATGGTGTTCTGAAGTAAAGCGGCTACTGAGCATGATTTGTACTTCCGTCCAACCAAGTGATCAGACATTTCGATGACAGCTAAATTGCATTCTTTTGTGACTGTTGTTGAATACTGCCATTCAGAGACAACTGTCGGATAGTTGTGTTGATAGCATCGCAACAAGCTTTTCACTCTGAATGTTGGACGTGTCAGTTTTAATCGATCAATTGAACATATCAATCTAAAAGATTAATATAAGGCGTACAAAGAAAATCTAGTTTTGATATCGCTAAAGACTAAAGAATCCGTCGACCACAGTACGTCAAAGATGGTTTAAGCACCTACGTGAAGTCGGTAGGGTCAACAACTTTAACCGGTTTCAGGTTTTTGTAGAAAGACACTGTTGTGAGCAAAAACCAGTACAGAAACTCTAAAACGATTTCTTTTTTGTTGTTTAATACTTTTTTCCAGGATACTTCAAATGTTATTACGAAGTCTTCAACGGTCTGATCTTCTTAATATCCACACTACAGACACTCATACGCAGGACGAATAAAAGTGAACATGTTGTGAGAGGAGTTCCAATCCATTAGTACAATCATTTTTTCCCGCTGATCAGCAATTCATTTGTGTTGTGTACTGTAATGGATAGTCAGGAAATGTTAAAGAGAACTGAGTGAAGGCTAGAAAAAGATGGCTGTACAAAGTTACTGACGTACAGCTAAGTCAGCATTGAACCTTGAAACACATGGGGACAAGAGTAGGACGAATGAATGTATTCAATGGTCCATGATGAAGAAATGACCATAATATATCACGTGTGTTTGTCCATGGAGTGATCTTATACACTGATAATATTTCGTAATGTTTACCATTGAATAGATACTCCGCGACCGGTTTACCTCACGCTTGCACTCGTCAGACAGCGATTGTCTAAAAGAAGTTCGAACCGCAGCCCACAGTGATATGACCGGACGCTTTTCTTCACTCAGAGGCTAGTTCCACGACAGTTGCTTATGATGAGTGAATATACATGTAATTGAGTTCTAACTTGTTTAGCACCCCGTCAGTGGTGGATGGATACTGTTAACCTCGGATCGCCAGTTTCGTATTGGCTACCACCAAAAGAACTCAAAAGAGTGCTGACAGTTTCTCATGGTGTCCACCGGCATACCAACAGTCCACTACCGGTTTCACCCTTGTTTGAACTCATTAATTTACATATATTTCTCAGCGGAGCTAGCGGTGACAACAAGGTTGAGTGGGCAATTTTATGCGGTAAGGACGCACAATGATCATAAACAAAATTCTCTTGCGATTTTATGCGGACTTTATGTTGCTGAATGTGGCGTTGAAGGCGTGATCGGTTAACCACATATCCTTGTTAAGTTGAACACAGTCCGTTGATAGGTGATCTAGTGTCCAGGGGCCTTTGTGCCAGTTTAAAATTTCCTTCATAGTGTCTTCACTTCAGTAAGGTTTAGGTTTAATAGGCCAGTTCTACTAGACAAGGGGTTCACTTGAGGCAGACAGTTGTCGGTATTTAGCTCGGCAAATGTCTAATCCATTTGAAGACTAAAACAAAACGTCGAAAAAGTCACAAGCGGATCATGAAACCAAAAATAGTGAGAAATGCTCCCATTTGGAATGTTCCACAAAATAATTCTGGAGCTTTAACATGACGGTTTTATCTTTTTTATCATGGTTGCACAATTGGTAGACAAGCTTGAATTTCCTGTGGTTAGATGCGCAGGTTCCTGTTAGACCATGGCAGTATTCATTGTGTTACTCAACAGCTGTTAAACCAGCTCATTTTTTAGACTGAAGACGAATGAATTCACAAAATCCACGTCAAAGTGCAGGCCTTCACCAACCCAAGGTTCACTTTTTCGACAGTTCGGTAGCCTCCATCTGACTAAGGAGTCTGGATCAGCGGAATATCAACTAGATTAAACAAAACGCCCCCGTTTGTTGTCCGTTGAAAGTAATCGAACAAACTGAGCGTTATTCGCACTAGGTCGTAGATGGGCGTTTTATTGTCTTTTGATAGAATTTTGTAATTTTACTGGAGTTATGGTTAACAAACAAATCTAACAAACACGGTATCCAGGTTACAGATTCTGGTCTAGATGAGAGTATGCTCTACTGACCAGTTCCACTGCGAGAGGAAGTTCCTTCCAGTGCTTCTGTTCAGAATGGAGAAGCCGAGAAGCCTACTGGAATAAGAAGGCAGCGAACAAATGTTGGTCGTGTTCATTTTGCAACATTTGGGAGTTTCCAAGTCAATATACCAGTCTTTCATTACTAGATAAACACTTATGTAGTCAGCGTAGTGCAACGCTGTTGAACTGTCAGTACTTCGCAATTCCAGGAAGTGTAGTGTGAACAAAAAGCAGTTTGACAGAGATGTTTATGGAACGCCAAACCTAACAGATATACACCCAAACAAATACCTAGCAAATCTGACGGTGAACTTAATTCCTCGAAGGTAGTCCGCCAACAACCTAGTTACTGATTCCGAAGTCAGTGGTGTAAAGTTTCTATAGCGGAAAGGAGTATTTATTTCCAATGAACGATGTAGAAGACTCAGGATATTTAACCTTAATGGATAACCTTACATAAGTTGCCACGGTCCAAAACTCATGAACGGTCAGCAGGTTTCTTACATATAATATTCATTGGTGATGATGTGGCACCCTAGAAATTAGCTAAAGGTCTCTCCTCCAAACCGTGATAGAGTGGCTCAATAAACTATCAGGTACCTTGGAAACCGTTCATTATGCTCACTCTGATCCCTTATTCTGGGTGATATTTTGTCATTTAATGGAACGGATGGGTACAATTGACAAATGCCACAATCGTTTGAAATGTTGAACCTCTTAGCTATCCGTCTCGCGGTCTCACCGTAATCGTCTGAACGTTTACATTTTCGTTTCCCACCGATCGGTAGTAAACTATCCGGACTGTCCCCGGTATTTTGAAGGATGAAATCCTGTTGTTTTCTGTACAACACGTAGACAGCCGAGAAGCAGCTGGAATGTTTTTACTGTGGTGTAACACGTTTTCCTCGCTACCAATTTACTTGGGGCGCTTTGCACAGTTTGCCAAGTTTGACTATCAGAGAGAAGCCTACTACTGTCTGACGACCGTCACTAATCCAAGACGATTACTAGACAGGAAACCATAGGTCAGGTTGTAATGGTCCCCTTCTCGACCTAACTGGAAGCTATGTTAGTCAGTCGTCCTCTAACCAATGATGCTCTTAGTCAACTTCAAGCGGGCTTTATTTATGGCTGAATTCAATCAAGTTGGGACTGAATGCAATGTTGATGATATTCTCGTCCAAATTCTATTGCCTGAATCAGAGACTCACGTTGAGGGTACGAATGCGTACTCAGCTGTAATTGTTGGGGAAAGTGATTGAGGAAAACGCTTGAGACTATAGGCAAGTGTTTACTTGTGTACATATCAAGACCCCTCTTGGCCACAGTAACTACAAGTGTATCCTGTATGAAATGCAGCTGAAGTACGAATATGCCCTTTTACTAGGGAATTTGTAGGGGACATTCTCAAGGTTTTTTGGATATCCCCTATCAGAGAGCACATTAATGCGCTGCTGTCAACATATATGATGACTCAGTCGAGAATGCCCACTCTGACACTACTCATTTTCTGTACACCCATTTGGGCAATTGGTCCAGAAACTTTATCAGGTACAGACGACTGGTGTTCCGTTGAATTTGTACAGAACAGTTCATAACTGGATGTCTGCAGCTGTGCGTAACCATAAACGTCAGTGTGATCTGCAATCGCTCAGCGGAATTCGCTCGAAATGAAAAATGTTTCACACTATCGAGACGTTCGATCTCTCAGGTGTGCCCATCAGGCGGACGTGCCATCTCAAGTAAGTACGCAATGGAATTTTCTGATGCTCAGTATCCGGATGCGTTTGATGCTAACCACGCACCATTCGACACAACAACATTGTCGGCCTTAAAAATTTAATTCTACACCGTGCATACTTTCCTGAGGTTATCAACGCTTCACGGCTGTAGATTCCCACGTCCTGAATGCTGTTTTCCTCAGATACTTCAAAAGTGTGTTAATGACTTGTCCAGATTCCCATGTAAAATTTTCAGCCTGTCTCTCTGAGCTGGCAGGCTTCTCAAAGTTTGAAAACTGGGCACAATATCACTCACCTCTATTAGTAGATGATCTGGGTGAATTCGTTGGTTAAAAGCATTCCAATTATCGCTGACTGTCACAGCGGTCTTGAGAAGCTTGACCAGCAACCATTTACACAACAACTTAATTAGATCCATGCTGTCGCTTAACAATCCGTGAAAATTCAGAAGGGTAGTTATGAGCGTTACGTGTAAGTCAGAGAATAAGGGCAACGAGGGCTGTTTAGACCAAACCAGCCGATGTTGTCCAACAAACTTCTGTTAAAGCTTGCAACTAAATAGACGGTTAAGTCTAGGAAGAATGTCAAAGATAATACTCTGCTGTTTTAACTTATAGATCATTTCTATAACCACCACTTTACTCTCAAAGTCGACATGATATTTTTGATCTCATTACTGAAGTTTAAGGGGAATTCTAATCTAAGTATGCATTATTGTTTATCAATCTCACTGCCCTTTAAGACAAATGGGGTTAGTCAATATGAATATTAACCTCCGGGAAAACTCCCTAATTTTTATCTCTAACGTAAACCGCCCAACCTGCGAAATGCGCACCCCTGACTTCAGAATGAATTTAGCCTGAATCAGTGCGCCGGAGTCTACTGTTACAGCACGAAAAATGAGTGAATTCAGATGCAAATTCGACATAACCATTAGGGGAATTAATTTCAGTCATCATTAGGGTTGACCGTCAGAAACGTACCAGCAAGCCGAGGAGACGCACGATCTTCCACACTTTAACTGTTCACTGTCGTCTGTTGCGCGTTGAAGTACGCTTGTACTGTGCGCAGTAGACATAACTCTTTCCAAAACATTCCTCCAACATTTCGACTTTCGCAATGTTTTTATTGAAGAACTAGTGGAATTGTCGTAGACCGTTGAGATTTTTCAAACAGAACAAATTTCACGCCTTTCCAGCCTCTTCCAATCAGCAAGTTTCCTAGGATTACTGATAGTATTACTTGAGTACTGAAAAGTGAAAGTAGTGTCCTTGAGATTCACTGCGTGTAAATACATTCTTGCATTTTTCCTTTGTCAAGGAAAATCAGGGTGGAAGTCTCTAAAACCCTGAAATCAATTCAAAAGAAGCGGAACAAGGAAAAAACACTATTGATTATATTGTTTCAGTGTGTCGTATCAGCAAAACCTTGTTCAATTTTCAACTGTTCAGAATAAGCTTTCGTCGTTTGAACACTTTACTTCCCATTTCGCAAACTGCTTAACCGGAAACATTAAACGGAACAAGCTTGGGAGAAAACAATGCTGATTGTATGCAAAATACTTGAAATGTCATGTGGTTTCTCTTTGTGTCACTTTGGGAGGAAAATAAAAGTGACAAGCTCAAAAATCTTTGAATTAAACTGATTGGTTGGTCCACTTCCGCCCAATACACCTAAACAACTGAATACGTTTGTGAAGATTGTGTCCAGGTCTTAATCCCGGATTTCGGTCCTAAGGTTCAGATTTATTTTTCACGATACATGCAACAGACAAGACAGCATTCGAGTACGAGCCTCCCAACATATCGGCGAAAGAAAAGGTGAATGGGCATGAACCGCCTATACGTTCCTTTTTATCAGGTAACCAAGTGTGTCTTGAAAAATAACTTGGAATTGCCTCTAGTGCAAATGCATCCTGTCCGAGCGACCTGATGACCTCACTTGTTTTGTATGGTCAGTCGAACTGCAACTTTATTCTCCTCCATTTCTATACCTTCGCAGAGTCTTCTGGAGTGACCGCTTAACCCTATTGGATCGATAATTCTGGAGAGCACCTTACATCTGGGCTGGCAGATTCGTCGCACGGAGGCACGCTGAATTCTTAATCGTTTTCGATTTCAACCCGATGTCACCGGGGTCAGTCAAGATTGTGACGCGGTTTGGAAAATTTATTTCGAAGTTACTGAACATATGTGCCAGTGTATTCCCGGAGAACCCGAGTTACAATGTACGCAACCTTCACATGATTAAGCCGTAGCTGTTTGATATGAGTCTGGATGAATATAAAGTCTCTTATATATGACCACTCACTTGCCGAGTAGGTCGTAGTCTTTGAAGTTGAGCAGAGAGCTGTAACTTGATGTGAACCACCAGAGTTGCCCGTGGAAAGTAGACGTAAGCCGCTGCAAGTTGTGATACGCACTGACAAGTAACATCGCTTAGTGGTAACTTGAAAAATTTATGGGGGACTGAGTGAGAGTGAATAGCAACGGGAAAGACAGCTGAGTTGTAGACCGACAGATATGCTTGTAGGCGCGTCATTTATGCCTTACTAGTACTGTGAGCAAGTCAGAAGTGATGGCTTTCTAGTCTGATCGATATTTGCAATAGACAAGTACCATAGATGAAGGCATTATTCCGGCAAAACCTGGCCCATTATCCTAGTATGTTCGCTAAGTAAACTGGATGGATTTTTTTAAGTGAAAATTGAAAGTGCTGGTTTATGACCGGTCAACAACGTGAATGGCGTCCGATGGATATCTTTTCAATGTCTTTGCTAATCAACATGACGATTGACATTTGTTTTCTTCAACCAGCCGTAGTTTTTATGCTGGAATCCGAGGTAGGAATGAACACAACATCTTGACGAGATCCACCGGGAATTACCGGGGAAGTCACTTAGCCAATCGGTTAATATGATCCAGTGTGTCTGGTGACCATGTCCGGCCCAAACTTATATGGTACAGGGTGCACGTCGACTTGGAGGATTATATTGACCTCCTGGACTAAACTAATAACAACTAAATTGTTTGGGGCAATATCCTAAATCAAAATGCTTTGCTCCCTGATCTTCTACGCTACCAAGCAAGGTAGGTAAAAAACGTGGAGGAAATCTTACCTACAGTTTGTTTCAATGTGTTGGCAAACGTGTAGGTTGGTTTCTGTTTAGAGTGAATCCGTCAACTATAAACCGATTTCCTTTGGTCCCTTAGAGTTCAGTCTAATAAATGGACACTGCATCTGTGCAATCAATTTGTTCTACTAGGTACTGTCTAGTGGCAGCAATAATCTTGCACATTTCGTCCTTTACTGTCTAATGTAGGCAAGACCTTCAGTGTGTTTTAATTCAGTCATATCAAAATTTGCGTACTATTTTGTATAAAGTTGACCGTTTGAAATCAAGACTTTTGGCGCCTTGATGTTTACGCACAAACTACGCTGAAAGTAACGAAAAAGTTTTGGAATGACCGATTTTTCTATAGTCTGGGTCAGCATGTGGTACACGTCAGGAAAGAGTTGCTTTTCATGTTAAAAACGGCTTTATTGAACAAGTCTGCGCAGGAATGAGTGATAAGATTCCAGGATTAGTGGCTGAAACTAGAGAAGAACAAAAGTGATTATCCTGGTGGTTCATTAAAACGACTGGTGATGCACAGTCGTGTTAGAGCTTGTCAGACAGAAAGGACGTATAGTTCATTTAGGACAC
>QNGE01000092.1:90034-153912 GCA_008508345.1 Paragonimus westermani | reverse complement strand
TCCTCCATTATTTCGTCTATGACGAAATTAAACAAGAATGGTGACAGCGGACAGTTTTGACGTACGCCACCCATGGTGCTGAAACAGTCAGACAGTTCACCGTAAACCCTAACCTGAGCTGAGGTATGGGAATAGAGTGCCGGCAGTATGTTCACTTAATTAGTCGGCACAGTAAGATACACAGTATGATACAATTTTGGTTCACATGCTATAATCAGCCATAAAAGTCAGTCACTGTTCGTGATGAAGTTAGCTCGAGTATCACTATCCGTTAAGTTTAACGGTCACCTTCCCCGCTTCATGTTAAAATCGCTGTTCTTAGTTGTTCACTTGAATCAAGTGTTTTTTGTAGGTGCTGGATAGAAGACAATCATATTTTGAGTTTCATCTACAAATTGTCTTATTCGGTTTGTTTGCACCGACGGATTGTTTGATTCAGTGATTCAAGAAACCTCTTCAACACCGGATGTTACGCAAGTGATAAAGCGTTTTGCTGTTTATACAATGCCCGCCCGTATCTCGACTCTCCATAAGACACTCTGCGACCGGTTTCGTCTTTCTGTGTGAAATGTTACAGTTACACAGGTGTAAGATTCTACCACTTCTGTAATTTTTTAGATGAAGCAAATTCGAGGGTGACATTCAGAGTGATTCTAGAAACCAGTTAAACAATCCAACATTAGACACTAAACATGCACACGCTGCATCATTCTTTCCGAGTGTAAGGACACTCCGTCAATAAAACTGTTCGTAATGTCTCCTGATACCTACCCTCAAACTAGACACGCGAAATCCGACTTCGTCCTTGTTTGAACACATCAACTAGAGACAACCTGAATGAGAGACAAAAAAGACTGCCTTTCCCTTTATGAGAACATGTTCTTGTTCACAGTGTCACCAGCCCTGCGAGTAGCGCTTTTGACTGGAAATTTGTTATTTAGTCGAGTTGTAGCTTGCATTCACTCTGGCGGCCCCTGCGGCCGAGGCCAGTAGAAACTGGCAATCCGAATTGGACTGCATCTATTTTCATTAGCGGAGTGGCCGCAAGCTATAACTCAAGAATTAATGTTTACTCTACAAAACGTTTAACAGAACCTAAAGTAGAAATTGTGCCAAGAAAAATGTATGACAGTTATAAAAGTGTTTTTCCAGTTAGTTCATTATCTCATTTTTTCCAAGGTCACTGTGCGGCACAACGAATCTCGACACACCAAGAGCAAATTTAGGCAGAAGTAGGAGACCACAGTTTTGTTTAGCGTGAATAAGAGATGGAATTTCCCTGAACGCTTCGTACAGCATTTGGGAGAGATCAAGAGAAAGTCGACGAGCAAGCTGATTGCTAATATCAGCTGATGTGAACGGGATGGCAATTAGAAGTTAGAATGATCCAAGCAAAGCCACCAGATTGTCACTTCGTAAATCTGACAGGAAAAAGGAAACGCAGTGTGGTTGTTCACGACACAAAACTATTCCTGGAAATTCAGACGGAATTGCTGAAAAGTTGAGGCGACGAGCAAAAATAACTAGAGATCTTACTTTGGATCAGATAGTGATTAGAGCCTTGAATAAAACAATGAAAAACCGCCACATCTAGGTATGAAAATGGATGTGCAGTCTGAACACAGTTAAGTTCAAACCCGTCAACCTAGCACAAAGTAGGGCTGTTTCCTGATAAGTTGCTCACTTTGATTTCAAACCCTTCTCACTTCAGGACTATCCGGTCCTATAATGATGGTATGTCACGATGTCACAAATCCAATACTCAGGGTTAGTTTGAGATGAAGCACATTCTTTCCTGGTGTATCATTGCGGTGGTCCAAACTAAACCAATCACAGCAATACAATGGGTTGAAAATCAGCAACAGAAACATCGCACTGCAGTACAAAAAATTGCCTGAAGGCTTACGACAGTCGGTCTTCTCTCAGAGTCGGCTCTACTCCAAGGTAGCTATGGTACATAGGTATTGGGATTCAGAAAGCCCGTACTCCGCACCGGTTTTGGTGAACTTAGCCACGAAGGTCCAATGAGATTTCGGTGGCCCAACTCACTCACAGTGTCTACTTCTGAAAAATCTCCATCAGCAGTGAGTCCTTAGTACACCGTTCCTGTTCTAAATTCCTGTTCAAATGTACATGACAATCTATTTATTTACGAAAACTTCGGGCACATACTTTATCAACAACATGATTTGTCTCAGTCGACATCGAATAACAAATAAATGATAGCGGGTACATGGTCAGTATAAATGAAAACCTCACTTGCTTAATTAGTGTAATATAAAGGTCGAATTCCATAAACACAGAATCCGAATTCGCATTGCACAGTGCAATGCAACTAATACCACTTTTGGGCATTCAAAATTTAGTCATGGTAGACTATTCACCAGGAACTGAAGTTAATGAACAATTCAGTTGATATTGCAAACGTTTCCTTCGCTAGAGGATTCCTAGGGACACTATCGGGAACTAGACTGTTTCAGCATGCGATGAATAGACCAAGGTCCATCCTGCCTTGATTATATCATTACTAACGAATTTGAAAATTTGGATACTCTAAAAGCCACAGCTTCAAATGGTCGCCCTGACTACGGGATGATTGAATTTAGCCAATAAGTCAGAACTAGAAAAAGCATTCCCAGAACGTGGGTCTGAAGCATTGTCAGAGAAATCTCATAAGAATAGGGAGGGCTCAGAAGGACTGAGTGCATAAGTTCCATCATCATGCGCTATTTTGATTGTCACCTATGGGTCATCGTTGGAAAACTCTCCCATGCAAGTAACAGTCATGATCCACTAAAATGTCCCCGACCTAGCGGAAAGCCGAGACGCTGAAGAGATAGAACTTAACGCCTCATTACGTTGAAGCATTTTACTTTGAATAGACCACCCAAAACAGACCACACTGGTGTTTGAGTATGTCCTATAGCGGAATCTTATTAAGGTTGAAATAAAATAGGATGGGTCCACTATCAACGAGATCTTGCTCAGAAGTTGAAGATGAATCTCAAGCGTTTTCGCAAGGATATCGTGGCGCATACAAAGATTAAGTGTAACGCTTCACAACTATCAACTTCTGGTATACATACGAACACAGATAGAGAATTGATCAACACTGCCGACTAAACGTTAGAAGTGCATAACCATAGAGCGCGAGCGATTTTCAAGCATTCAGAGGCAACTTTACGAGTTGTCACAACTATCAGTACCGCAAGTCGGATTGAAACTAGAGAATCTAGTAACTCAAAATCACACGATAAATAATTAGAGTCCCTGAGAATTCGACAAGTTGCTCTACCGCATTTGCAAAACCGCTATAGGTTCTCCTTACTTGTCCCTTGTCAATAGCTTCCGCAACAAACGTCTGGACTCACTTAGCAGCCAAACCTATCTTCAGAGGCAGATGCGGAAGTTACCCATCTAGTTACATTCCGCTGACCCCACCTTCAAAAGTGGGAAGTTTACTAAATGATTCTCTCCGGGCCAGTATAGCAAACCGCAAAACGATTGGCAATGTGCAGTCTGGATATAGTGTTTGGGGAGGTGGTTTTCCGAGACAAATTTGAAAAAGACCAACAGTACAACGTAAGATGTCCTGTGCATAGTCAATCCGCTCTCATCCCACCAGTTACCATAGCGAAACTAATGTAATCGTTAAATAGATAGCAGGGGGAATCTGTAGGCTTGATAAGCGAAGTCTGAATGATCGAGACACGAGAACAGGATTTCGAATGACGTAACATGAAGCTGAACAGGAGACATATTACGAATTCCAACGGTCAAGGGTAGTTAGGTTAGGGTTGAAGGAAATGTTAGTAGGTATTTTAAAGTGATTTACAAACCGAATCTGTTGGTACAGGATAGAAGTAAAAATCGAAAACATTAAATAACCTTAAGGGTTTTGGAAAGTTCGACAAGGCTACTAGCGGATAGAAGAATTGATAACCATTTGTTTCTGGGCCCACAGTATTCGATTTGTTCAATGAATGTCAACGGCCTCAGTGAACAGTAAACTTTGTTTCACTCTAGGGCGATATGTGATATGAAATTCATTGCCGTCAATGACTCTGTGGCCCGTCTCGTGCAAATGCTTCTTAGTTTCAGTTCGGTCGATGTCATTTCCGGAGGTACACAGCTACTTGTGAATATGCTCTTTGATGTGCTTCCCCAGATTCCTGGATGTGTGGCCACCGTGGTGCATCCACAAGTACAGGTAAAGACATACACCAAATTTAATCGGGCGATCAGAGTGACCGGTCCTTCCTCCATGAGGTCTTTAGGTTAATGCTCCAAGAATCTGCTGGTTGTCATGCCTTTACTTCAGAGATTACCGACACAAAATTGGTCTGGGGTGCGATTTGTCTGGACTTTTTCCAAGTCCTTTACTAAAGTGTTAACTCCAGCTTGCCACAGGAAGTCCGTCAGAAACCTATGGGTTAAATGTAGACCCACTCGTGTAGCTTCAGAATTATCTAACTGAACCTAGGTTTAATGTCAAGGTAACTAGATGGTTTTCAGAATGGGTCTCTGTCAACAGTGGTACTCCATAAGGCCCCATCTGAGAATCTCTAATGTTAATTATTTTCGTTACTGAACTACCCAGCATCATCCAATAATAACTGTTACTCTCTACAATCACAAAACGTTGTTAAACTTTAACCTACCAAGAATAATCTTAACTTACCTATCTAACCCACTGAACAGCAGAAAATAACTCACTGTTAAAGGTCAGCAAGTACAGTCATGTACATTTGTTATGAAACGTACGGTGGCTGCTACATTTACGACACGGTGTTACTCGTATGAGTATTTGATAGCGAACTATGAAGTCCAGCGGTTGACAGGTTGAATCTCTCTACGAATTGTGCAACTGCGACTGAAAGAGCACGAATAACTTTATATCTCTTAGGAAGAGTTTGTCGAAAATTCTACCTCAAAGTCTTTCCTACTAGGTTCATAAATATAACCAGCCAACATATGGAAACAAAAGCACAACCCAATCATACTTATCTCACAAAAGTTGGCATTTTCTTGGTGCATTTCGAGAAGGGCAGTTGTGGGGTTCAGGAAAATTCTCTGCCCGAAAGAATTTGGGGAATTCGGTAAAAATGTCAACGAATTACAGATACCTCGAAGGAGGCCCAATTCTTACCAACAGATATCCCACGCCTGTGGTCCTCCACTTGCAAATCCGGATGAACTTCTGGAATTTTTCAGAAACTAGGTTACGCAACAACGATACTGCCATGCAGAAAAAACAGGTTCGCTATCAGGATTTGTTTCCACATGAAAGT
This sequence comes from Paragonimus westermani, assembly GCA_008508345.1. Lineage (NCBI taxonomy): Eukaryota > Metazoa > Platyhelminthes > Trematoda > Plagiorchiida > Troglotrematidae > Paragonimus > Paragonimus westermani. The sequence goes on along the minus strand of QNGE01000092.1, from coordinate 148,621 downwards.
ACCGACGACCTCCATGGTCTTCGCTGAATCGGTTTTCTTAAACGTTTACTCAACCAGATATTGCTTGAGATAAAATGTGTGATAAAAGTTGTCGAACAGCAAACCAGTAAATTCATATACCTGGCGTAATTTTGTTTCAATGTGCCTCATGGTTCGTTTCCAACAGGATTTCAATTCTTTAGACTGATTGCTGTCATCCCTTATTCACATCTATTAGTTTTTACAATATTTCTAAACTTGTCGGTGCAAATTTTCCCAATTCACACAAAAAGAAAAGGGCGCACATACAGAGATCTTCCTCTCCCCTGTAACAAACTCGTAACTTATAAACCTATTAAAAACCATTATGAATTTCACCGCCGTCACAGCAGACTTCCTCTGGTACATGGAAGAGCTAGTTGCTACCAGTGTAAAGGAAACCCTTAAAAACGTCAACGCAGTCTAGTTCGCGGTCGTGTGCACAGAAAAATTTTTGGGATGGTATTTCAAGCGTTTCCTATGTTATAAGCCAGAATAAGATCTATCTTGTGTCTAATGAGTATTTTGTGATGAATTCGACCTGGGAATTAGCTTACAGTTTAACTGGCATTAGAGTACCGACATGGAGAGAATTGCAGCGCATTTGTCAATCAGCATTCTGTTGATGATCCTTTCTACAATCATGTGACTACTTTTGGAGGTTTCTTCTCACGGAAAATCATCGTGTAGGTTGATTCATTTTGAATGTGGTGTGTTGTGTGGTCTTAAGCATTACTATACTAAAAATAGCCACAGGTTATCTACGCTTAACTGCTGTTTGCGAGTTAGCTTACGGTCAATTTGATGTGTGTGCGAGATGAACAAGCCCGCATAGATTTTAAAGTCAGTCACCTAAATTTGCATCAAACTAGTTGATCGATATTTTAAGGCTTTCTGTTTATTACAGACAACGAGTGAAGACACTCCGAAAATATACCATTCTGAGCCAATACCCTGCAATATTCTTTATCTAACCTGTTAGCAATCCGATTATAAACTTCAATCCTGTTAATCCTGAGAAAATACATTGATCGGTTAATTTACATCTCTAAATGTTTAGTATGGACTCGATTCTGTCGTAGTATACTCATGTCACTGTCCAAAAATTCCGACACCACATTAGGCGTAACCGAAACACCACACTACAACGCCCAATCACTCCTCCTTGTAAGTAACATTCTGGTCGGCCGACTTTGTTCTAGAGGAAGTCTTCTGAATAAGAAACACTTACCACCAAAATGCACACTCGTAAAGTGCAAAATCGGCGTTCCATGTGTTCATTAAAGAAAAATTTCGGAACCATCTACCTTCAAGAGCTTAAAACTAGTCCAACGTTGTTCACACAAAAACAGTACAGTATTATTGCCAGGTAAACAGTAGCCTACTAACTGACGGTTCTCAGTGCAGATCTCAACAGCACAGGGACCCTCAAGTAATTCGAAACGTAAATCTAGGAAACCACGAAACGGAACAACCCTTTGTAACTCTAGCCAACTGAACGTCTCTTGAGTACAGTCGTTCTCATCTAGTTCTCTTTTCATAGCTCAAAATTGAGTCCAGATAAGGTGTTGCTTGTATTACCGTCACGCTAGCCAAGAGTTCTTGGGTTGGAACAACTGATATCAACTTTCCGTTAAGCCCATGGTATAATGACGGTGCATCAATTTGCCTTTAATCCTGCGGTTACATGGCAGAAAGTGTAGGATGGTATGACGATGATTACTTTTCGTACTCTAGCTTTCACTCCAAATGGTGCACAACCATTATCCGCAGTGACCTCTCACTGACACTTAGTTACAGTATACCGACTGGGCAATCATCATGACTAGCAGTAAATGAAGTTCATGCAATACTATATTCTGTAAACAGTGCACGATAGGCTAGGCTATTGAAAACTTCGTTGATATGAGGTGGTATTAAATATAGGTGCTTGCCTATTTTATGGAAGTTCACACTATCACACCCCTATTACCAGAATTCATAGATCCAATGCCTTCGTCCCTCAGAAGGATTTTTTTTAAGTAGAAAGCTATTCCACTCTACTCAGCTTGGGTTTGCAGCAGCAGAGTTTAATGTGATGCCGTTTGAATCCGATTCGTATTCAGTATTCAACGGTTTGTGTTTGGGTTACCAGGCGCGTCGGATTTAAAACGTTATTCAACACGACGTAGAAGAAGGGATCCAAATTTTCTATAATTTCAGCATTTACTTATATAGTCAGTTAACGCTCAGCCGGATTGCACAAAATGGCAGGGAAAGGTTTACTTTCAGATCTGTGTTGTAGTCAGTAACTAATAGCTATTTGATAAAGAGCTCTATGATGAGATACTACAATTTGAATAGATATATTAACTGAGGTACACTTCTGAGTTCAATTTTAGCTGATCAGCGTTTTGAGGGGAACAGAATGAGAATCTAATGCGACTTGTAAAAAATACTATTGCTAACAAACAAGTTTTGACTTCATGAGCTGGGAAAACGCTTAATCTGGAGCAGTAACTAAGAGAATAGGTTGAAACGTTTCATTGTTATGTCCGCTGACATTCGGTATTGTTTGATTGCATACAGTAATGGGTTTAGAGGTTCATCCGCCCTCACGCTGATTGGGCGAGCCGTCCTGCATAGTTTATTTGAGAGGGGATCTTATGTTTTTCATTCAGTTGGTTCATAGAAAAATGGTTAATCTAGATGCATGCTAATTTTTGCAAAACCAAATCAGGACTTTAGCACTAAATGTTACTCACCTCAAAGTTGCGGGTGGAGTGAAGCAGCGGTCAATACTTCTAAGACTGACTGAATTTATGTAGGCTCCGGACAGTCGTGCTGTTAAAAGTCTCACTAGAACTCTTAGATATCAGTTACAATGGATTATTCGGAATAGCATAGTTTTGTGGTCGCCAGTCATATCACTTACATATGAGGAATATGGAGCTATTTCAAATGTTCCGTGAACATTGTCTGACAATAAGTAATTGGGAATTTGGCAGATCTACACTAAACATCACTCACAATAGATCACAGCTTTTGCAGTCCCATAGACGGCCACCTTCCATTGGACTTGTTTGGCCAGAACATCTATGGAAACGCTTGGCTAAGATGTAGTGTGATTTATTTTTGGTTAATAAGAAAGCGGTCTGCAATCAGTCGCGTTTACCGAATGGTATAACCACGTATACAATATACAAGTTGTATGAGTGAAATATGCTGACATTCATAGCCCCTGGAAATTTTGTAGTTAGCCCGTGTACTAGGAAAAATCACTCACTGCTAACAGTGTCCCACACACCTTTTGATTCTCCAGCACACATACTCTAAGTGTAAGGTACTAACTCAATTAGGTGTCAGGACTTGATACCAATGTTCCTCGCCTAGTCTGAAGCTGCGGGCCTTGAAATGGACCAACTCTTCGCTGAATTCTGCCATCATGTTATTTTCAGAAGTTTTAATAATGCTACTTTACTTCCATCTGCGGCCTCTCATTATATTTGCAAGGTGTGGGCGACTTGATGTTGACCTTCCAAAGTTAGATGAGGAGTTGGAAGGTTAATTTTTATCGATTTGATTAGCTGTTAACTCAGTTTGATCCTTTACTTCTCTTGGAGGTAAGGCACGTAATAATCAATATCAATCGATAGTTTATTACTGCTGTCTAGGGTGATGATTAGAGTGTTAAGCAAATGAAAGCTCTGAGGTATGTTTGAACTTCAGTACCTAACAGCATGAGTGTTTGTTCTAAAAGTGATGTTCGTCACGGTGTTTTTTACCCACGTTTCTTTGGCTCCCCCACCTTGTTTCTGATGAAGTCACAAAAACATACGCACGCTGTTTTTACTTTCATTCCAACATTTTCGATCGGCAGCAAATAATGAGAATATGCCTAAACAATTGGTTATAACTCGTCCGAGGACACTATAGGCCTGCCTTCCAGAAGATTGAATATAATGTTTTGTAAGTCATTATTAGTGACCAAAGTAATGAGATCAAGATTCAGAGTGATCCAGGATTAACAAAAAAGGTACAGATAACACATTTAAAAGTACATTTCATTTCCAGGTTAAAATTTTTGTGCAACGTAAGTTTTGAACTCGTAGCCGCGGAGCAATTTGTCTCATAATTAAATATGTCTAACGGGATATCACGGATCAAATCGTTTTGTAATCATACGGATTATCTGTAAAAACTTGGCTTACTAAGTGCATTCCTGTTCTGAGTCACACCGACTATTCCGAGGACGATTGCAATGACCAGATTGCCCAACAGCAGAAGTTGTAATGGCGAACAGTCCAAATTTGGCTTACGACTGGCCGGTGGACCACCAATTTGGACACCATCCTGAACCACGTCTCCCATCTTCAAATGGGTATAGTCATCTTGTGAAAAGAGTAATGTAACAGTGTAATGTGGTAAACTAACTAACGGTCGGCAGCGAATCAAAACAGTCAAGACACGTGGAAATCGATTTTCTGATGAAGCTAACACAACATATGACATTCGGCACAATGGCACGTTAAGACGGCTGAGTGTATGTGCCTAGTTGTGTGTGGTAAACTACACGATGAATGACTTGGTGAAAACGGTGAATCTTTTACCAGTTCATATCCATCTGAACCGTCCATTAACTGAAAACGGACAGAACACCAATCAATATTCAAACAATCCAACCAATAAATTAGACCATACCACAGCTTCAGTAAGTTTTATACTGGACTGGGATGAACAACTGTACCTGCAACCATATAATGAATATACATGTATTCATATATTTACTGGTGTTTCAATTTTTTTAAAGATTTTCAGCAGTGATAAAGCGAAACTGCATAGAATGCGCTCACTTGTAATATCTTAGAAACCGTCTAGCACAATCATCAAGAAGACTTCGATTTGAAACCGCCAACATTTAACCCTCGCATTCAGATAGACCTTTTGGCCAACCCATTGTGACAAAATCAGAATGTGGCTGGTGTTCATTTTAAAACAATATATATCCTTGAACTTGCATTGAGAATTCGTGTTCACTGCTTAAAATGAAATTAATTAATTGAGCAATTTAATTGATGATAGCAGAATAGTGACGAAAGAATATACTGAAATTATGCTCTGTAGTATATATCCTTGTGGAGATTAAACGTATAGCTCAGCCACATGAGTTACAAACTAAGACATAGATAGGAAAATCTGATGTCTAATCAACTGAGAGACTCTGGTTAAGAAATTCGCTGCTTCACATAAAGTACACCCCCACCATATTGTTATAAGATCACTCAGTATGTTACGATTAATTCCAGAACATTTGGCCAAAAGCTACTTGTTCCTGGATTACACATAGTTATAGGTCCATAAACAAGGCCATGCTGTGTTGATCTCGAAAAAATCATACCATATCCACGTCATATTCGTATTATAAATGAATGCATGCAACGACCTGTTACGCTCACTTTTATAACAGTCATTCTGTTTTGCTTTCTGCAAAACTAGGTCAGTCCTTGTTTTGTTAACGTAAGAAAAGTGATGTTGGGTGAACCAGAAAAAAAAACATTTTGAACCCACACATGAATGAATTTGAGCTGACTGATGCTACCAAACTGGTTTTGACGTCATACTAGGCTGTTCTTGGTTATTTGAAAAGCTCTCGGATGTGCAGAGGTTGAGAATCATCACGTTGTTTTCCTGAGTGGAACAGACCCAGACTGACATTTGGCTCACGTTGTTAGCAAAACATTTTCCAGAACAACAGGTTAATGCTAAGCTATTCCTCACTAGTGATTAAAAAATCGCTGGTGTGCCGCACGTGGCTGACGTTTTTAATTATTGATGACTTCGAATTAGTTTAAACCGGCTGGATTGTAGTCTCTTTTGGATGTGCCCTTTGGAAGTTCTTGATAGTCACCTTTAAGTAGAATGCCTGCCCGGTTCGTTTCCTTTGTGAAGATGATACTTGTCTGGTGCCTTGAAAAATGAAGTGCTTCGATATGACGCCCCTCGGGAGACATTCACTTACGATTTGGGGAGTATTAACAGGTGCTTATGCTCACAAGCCGCTTACACTAGATGACTGAAACTGGAGAGAATTCTTTTGTCACTTGCTACCTCATTACAGGAATATGAATAGGGCTAAGTTGACGTCGCTATCAACCTGTCTCTTTCTGCATATAAAAGATTCTGAACTTGCCCGCGTACAGTGTTAATTTGGGCCCGACTGAAACTTTTCATGCACACACGATCAGTCAGGGTGTAAACAAATGGGATGACTTTTTCCGTGGTTGAGTTAATGGCTGGGTTGATCCGAAAATGATATAGGTTCGTAGTTCACCTGGCTTGGCGCTTATCGCGTCTGGTTCAAATCCATCTGAAACCTTGATTCATCGCAGTCTGGTTTCATTTAGATCATCAAATCTGTCAAACTACTCATGCGTAATATAGTCTGATCCGGGCTGTACTAGGTGCCGGTGTCCATTCAATGGTAATGCGTGACAAAGTTATAATTCATAAATTTTTGAAAGTATCCTTTGATAGCTGCTGCATGACGTAAGCACTATTGTTTTGTCAATTTTTCATTAGTACCTTGCCAACAGTAAAAATTGGTGTGGTCTCCAGTATTTCTGTCTTTACGTCTCTTCGGTAGTCTGGTCACATTGTTTGCTTGACTGACCGACCGGCTGACCTTTTGATTAAACATATCATGACAATCGTTGTGGTTCCTTTTTAGACGATTGCACAGTCTACTTATCATTACTATAGTGGTCAACACAGTCGTCCCATAAAAATGTGACCGGTTTTTACAAAGAAAAAAAACTGGAACCTGGCACTTTTTCAAAAGGGCTTCATCAAAAGCTTGTACGGACAAAATGCTACGACCAACTATGGGCGTTGGCTAATTTGTATTAATTAAAATGTCTTATTGACGACTGATACCCATGTTTTGTTTTTAGCATTCATGTATAAAATACACGAGTTCCACCTTATAATGCACTTAACATTCAGCGACGGAGATGTTATATAACAAGTCATTCACGGAAATGTTGCAGCACTCAACATCCTAGCTGTATGGTGTCGCACTCGAATGTTTTCTCTGAGTCATTTTGAGCATTTTACCAAAAACAAAGGTAGAAGAACGGTAAATAAACCATAATAGTACATAAAGATAAATACTCGAACGTATTCCCTTGATAACGCCTCTCGAAGAGGTCACAGATGAATAAAGAAGGATGCATTAAGATGGAAATGTCAGACGAACTTACTAAGGAGAAAGGATTTCACTAGTCAACCGATTGACGAGGGCTTGACTGGTCCAGCACGTCAATTTCACTCACTGGTTTGACCGATTATCACTAACTCTGATCCTAATCTGTGCAAAGTACTCAACATGTTCATTCGAGCTCAATGATTAATTGACTTTACACAGATGGAAGAGATTTAAAACCGTGTTGTCCCTAGGGACTCATTCACACCGACGAACAGACAAACATTCAAAGCAGGATTAATAAAAAAAATACCTGAAAGTGTCATTACTTTAAATTTCACGACTTTTTTTACTCAAAAACAGAGAAAAAGCTGGTGCATCGCCTTACTGACAGAGCGTGTAGAATTTGTTCGATGGATATATTGAATAATCAGCTTGAGGTCACCGTGAACGGGGTTCACGATGACGGCTCTGATGAACAGTTCATCACCACATCAACGTTACCAAAATTTGTAGTCTAGGACGTAAGAAATAAGCCCATGGTTAATCGAATGCCGTTCAAACGTGAAAGCACCAAAGAATCTCTGAGAAGTAGACCCAACCAGGCAACCAGCAGGACCTAGGCCACAACCGAACTTTGCATACAATTCTCCACACTCCAAGTTATTCGTTTTTGTAATGAGGATAGGGTTTCTTTCCGTCCTCATCCACTCATATATGCTCTCTCACTCGTTCCTGTGGAGCCGGTTACTAGCGCTAATCGAAAGTCAAGACAGCTTCAGGAATGAAACTAAGACCAATGGCCACGCTGATTGGGGCTTTGTAAAACACGGTTGGTTAACAATGTTATCTTCGCCCAGCTGCTTGAAAGCTAACACCAGTTCAACACTGGTCAGGCCTTCCAACGTATCTATCCAGTGTAAGGTAGCACTTCAGAGGATCCCTAACAAGCACACATCGTATAGATAAGGTTTTCGAAACCAAATCGTTTGGGCCAATGTTATATCATTGAAGGCATGTCGTTCGGGTTTTGTGTCTACTATGGTCTCATATCCGCTTGAGCGATAGTCAACAAGTACGGTCAAACCTATGGACCAGCTTGACACAATGAACTAACCAAGCTGTCTCCAACCGATTGACTGGTGACCTAGCTATTCTGTAATACATGCGATCTATAACTCCACATATCCGTATTGGGTCCGTATATGGATATACTGCCTGAAGGATGAACTGTCAGAAACCACTGTTTGTTTACATGCATTCACCCACATTAACGTAATGAACACACCCGAAATGACAGAATACAGTTAAAGAATATCCTCCAAAAATCTGCTTGTTATGGGATCCTGCCACATGAATTACCTTGAGCTTAATGACGTGTCGTGTTCAATAACTTTTGTTTTGAGAAAAGTCCTATTTTGCACGTATGCTCTAACATCATAAAAATGCTTTAACCGTTGATAGGAAGTTCTAGTATATCACCCTTTTTCTCAGTAGAACTCAAGTTATCGCAACAGACGTTACAAAACTAAATAATTTATTTAAAAAGTGGTGAGAGTAGACCCAATTTTGTTGTGTTACAGATAATTGAGTCACAGTACAAAAAACAGTAATTACAGGAGGATTGAATAGTTTCCAAAAAGAACAGCACAATGTAAAACCTTGGTTTCTAGTAGGCCATAGTGTAAATCAGTAGGCCGAGTGCAGTCTGTGAACTTAATGAGAACTGGAAGTTCTTCTAACAAGGTAGTTGAGTAGAATTAACGCGAGATAAAAATTAGCAAACCGATTGTCATCTTCAGACGAATACGGCTGATTGTTTCTGTATAACACATATTACTTGGATGACCAGTAGCGCCCTCATCAAGGCAGCTGTCCCACGAGCTCTGTCACGACAAAGCGACCTCTGACGGGAACAAACTTGCAGTCTCAAACTCCTAGGAGATATGAACGGTTTGTACACATCCATATACGATCAAATGTGGACAAAGATCAAGTAAGCAACGACGTAAATGTGAAAAATGTGGTTTCTGACTGGATTCGAACTAGCAATGGTTCAGCGATAAATAGAAAATGTTGCGGTAACACATGAGAAACTGGAAAACTGCGACCAGGACCTTTTTGCTTCCAGTAAGTCTGCCCGAGACATCTAGTAAATGACTGAAATTAGCCCAAACATAATCCATATGTTGATACATGTTGTACAAAAGACATGAAACACCACTACTGAAGGTGGCATGGAAGAAGCACCATTACGGTACTTAGCTGTTACAGGTCGAAAGATTACGTTTAGTATCCAGGTTCACTCGGCCAATTTTGTCAGATCTTCCAGGGGATATATTATACTGTTAGTGTTAACCTCTAGCATAAGCTGAAGTGTAGCACCCTTTACTGGTTGGCCCATAACCTTGCAAGCATTCATCACCCTCCCAAAGGGGGTTGAGGGGGATTTCACAAACGGTTAGTATCAGTGACCACCAACGAAGTGATGGATAACTGTCTCAGCTTCACTGATCTTCATCAGGACTATACGCATAACCTCCCGCAACCCAGGTGACCGCGACACAGTGTTAGCGTGATTGATTTGTTAGACTGCCATTCTGTGATGGCCTCACGATGTGACACTCAATCGAGGTAGTGAAAGTACGCATAAGGCTTTTGTACCTAACATGTCAGAAGATTGTTGGTTAGTGTCGCTACAAAAGTTGCGCATAATTCATCAATACGCTCTGTTGACCGTATAGACCTTGCTGGACTGTTTGTTTGTCCATTAGGTAAAACCACACTTCGCAATGAACATCGCGTTTGATGAAACACTTCAAAAAACACTGAACCAAATGTTGGATTGTTGTCAACCCGTATCTGGTTCAGATTAGAAGAAATTAAACTGTTTATGGTTGGGCTGAAATGTAGCGCAACACGTGACTTATGACTGCAGTTTGATGAGTTCTTCTCCAAATCAACTTTTACAAACACAGGGTAGAAAGTCCTCCAAGCAATCAGTAATAATTGTGTACATACACGCATTTCTTAATGCAGGTATTTGTCAAACAGAAAAACACAGTTAAACAACTGGCATTTAATGAGTGGCATATTTTTTTGGTTATGCATTATTCATGCATTATTTGAGTAAAGTGTAATGATCCAAACAACGGCATTGAAATAACGTGAGTATTATTGGGGATAAATGTTTTCGGTAGCAACTTTTCAGGTTATCACAACGGCAAACATTATGACCAGCCGAGTCAACTGGGTCAAAACGATTAACCATGGAATGACAACCACATTGCTAATTGCTGTTCTCGGTTAAGGAGCAGTGATATTTTTACAACTTCTAATTGATAAAGAATGTCTGGTTAACCAACTTATTTACGGTCGGTCTTACATTGACAGCAGTAAACTCCGTATGTTGCCGAGGTATGAAAATGTCATCTGCAATGACCATGAACCAATTGTTGCAGCTGTTGTGCGGCAGAATAAGTACGTCATAGCGTTAAAGTCTTCCAATAAAGTTGGGAATGGATTCATTCAATAGGACATGAAACCGACTATCGGGAATGATCCCAAAATATTGATATTTAGTTGGCACTCAAAATTGTCCACTACTCCAAATGTGTTCAGTAAGACAATGAAAACAGAAAAACGCGAAACAGTTTTCCAGAATTCATCCTCGAGCCGGTGCAACTATATAAGGAATTAACAGAGTGAGGTCGAAATATCGATCGGACTTATTACTAGGTTACTGGTCAATCAGTTAGCGATGGCTTAATTGGTTTGTTTCGATCGCGCAGGTTGACTATAGATCCGATAGATTTGTGATCATGGCAGGTGCCGCATCTGGACAGACCGCTTTTAGTGACGTAACACCGAGCCCCGGCAGTAAAACTGTTTTCAATCGGACTGCTTTCGATGGGTTGTCTGGCACCCGTACACCACTTACAAGGCTTGATTAGTGTTAGGTTGGTGCACGCTTTCAATCTGATGAGCGGGGATAACACTATTGACCGATCGAGTTTCCTCGTGCCCCAGCCACCGTCGATGGTGGTGTAGGATTCGTTTCGAAATTATCTTGACGTTCGACCAGTATAACCTGCTCAACAGGAACCATTGAATGACCAAGTACGCACAGATGAGGTCAGAACTATCAGTCGATCTATGTTAGAGAACCTGAGAACTGGGAATGTGACAGATTTGACACGGAGTTCAGCTGTGGCATATGTCCTGCTGATTACCTATTTGAGCTTATCACTCAGCCATTTTGTGGCATTGGCACCTTTGAAGGGCATTTGATTAAATGCGAATTTCTTTGCAAACTCCTCCACTGCATGTCTTAATAACGTTTCGACCACGTTTCTAGTGATAAGCGGTTCCAAACAGAAGTTACCTCTCAGTGCGCGCATTATATGTCCGAACTCACTACTTGGTGTATCCGGTGAATACTTTCAGTATCTCTCAGGTATCGCACTAGATTTCTCTCTTGTTCTAGGGGTACAACATTTTGAACGTTTGTGTACTGACCTACCCAAATATTCTTTCGGTGAGTTCTGAGTTGCGCAATATCGTCTGCTCATTGATGTAGATTAACACATAAGAAAGATATTTGGTTTCTAGTCTCCTCCTCTAGCGTAAACCTAATTGACTTGTAGGCGCGAATGAACTTTTCAGGCACTGTTCACATATCAGTATCCGAGATATTGGTGATAAATATTTCGTCCATGTATTAGTGAAACTGACTGAACTGGTTGATGGTAGGCTGAAGGATAGTGCCTTCAAGCTTTCTTATGAATATATCGGCCAGGAGATGTCCGAGTCAGAGTCCCATTACTACACCATCTGTCTGCCGATACAACATACGTTTGAATGACAGTTTTACATTAAATGCGCATCAGAGCAGAAGCTCTTTCAGTTTTGGTAGTAGCAATCCAACGCCGGTTAAGGTCTCAAAAGCGTAGTCACAGATACAGTAGACAATTTCTAGCAGCGGCACTTTCGAGAATAATGACATAAGGTCCAGTATGCATGATTTCTGGGAATTCATAGTAACGTGTCCTAAACACTCGACAATTTCAAACAATTCACCTGGGCTGAGTGGGGAAAACTTTTTTCGGGAGGGTTCAGACAGTGTCATTAGCTACTTCGTCCTCAAGTGATAAGGCGAGTTCGTCATGTCAAGCACTGGGCAAACCGGCATACCAGGTTTATGTAAAATTCGGCAGTCCATAGGGACAGGATATAGTAGACTCATGTGGTCGTAGGTGTGCATAAGTCACGACAGTTATGAACTTTTCCTCCTATGATGACTTAAAACAATTGACGATCTGATGTTCAGCATACTTAATTTTGTTCCTTTCGTTAGCAACTCTGCGGCAATTGTCCTAGTCCGCAAGAATACTACTCAGTTCCCCATTGCAATCGCCTCTGTTCGTGAGGATTCCAGCTGCTTTTTCCGGTCTGCTGAAGGGGATATCTGGAATCGTTTGAGGCGTCTCCAATGAATCCATGCACTCCTCAATCATGGGTCTTTTCTCTCAGAGTCCGCTTACATTACAGTTGGCAGCAGTCACCAGGCGTGGTTTTAAATAACTCAAGGTCACCTCATAAACATGGGGTAACATTTTGTGTTGGACCAAAAAGATTTCCAAAGTTCACCTTTTCTTACGTTATGTGCAGCAAAGCTTAGAACAGATTGAGAACACCCCGAATGTGGTACAACCAAGTTGTAAACTAGAAAACGTGTGCGTACTTTCTTCGTTGACTTGGAAATTCTGCCTGCGACCTGGAAGAACAGACACTGCGCAGTAGTGAAACTCGACTTTGAGTCCATCTGTCAACCACTTGTTTCAAGAAAGCACTGAACAATTCCCGTTTCTGATCTGTGAGATTCTCCACTGCTGATTGTCACCACGCAATATTCCGCTCAAACTGGACAATTCTGCTGCAATGAATATCGGCCGGTTCCAGACTACCGTTTCAGTGCTAAGCTTCAACAACACGGTTCTTGCGTAGGGACTGCCAATAGGGCTTCAGGAACTCGTTGCGATCAGTGAAGTCAGTAGTGAATGTGATCGGTTCCTTCATCTCTGCCAGACGAGTGGAGAAATTCCAACACCCGTTAGGCGCCTTAATCATTCTTGATACTTTGGATTATCTCAACGTTTCAAGCACTATACCACGATAATGAGAATAACGACATATAAGCGTTCAAGGGTGCCAATGCCACAAAATGGCTGAGTGATAAGCTCAAATAGGTAATCAGCAGGACATATGCCACAGCTGAACTCCGTGTCAAATCTGTCACATTCCCAGTTCTCAGGTTCTCTAACATAGATCGACTGATAGTTCTGACCTCATCTGTGCGTACTTGGTCATTCAATGGTTCCTGTTGAGCAGGTTATACTGGTCGAACGTCAAGATAATTTCGAAACGAATCCTACACCACCATCGACGGTGGCTGGGGCACGAGGAAACTCGATCGGTCAATAGTGTTATCCCCGCTCATCAGATTGAAAGCGTGCACCAACCTAACACTAATCAAGCCTTGTAAGTGGTGTACGGGTGCCAGACAACCCATCGAAAGCAGTCCGATTGAAAACAGTTTTACTGCCGGGGCTCGGTGTTACGTCACTAAAAGCGGTCTGTCCAGATGCGGCACCTGCCATGATCACAAATCTATCGGATCTATAGTCAACCTGCGCGATCGAAACAAACCAATTAAGCCATCGCTAACTGATTGACCAGTAACCTAGTAATAAGTCCGATCGATATTTCGACCTCACTCTGTTAATTCCTTATATAGTTGCACCGGCTCGAGGATGAATTGTGGAATGCTAGTTGGCGCATATTTTAAACTGGTTTTGTGTATTTGGTACAATACCTTTTCTTAGCCCAACCTGTTGATGTCCGAAATCTGATTTTTCTTTATCGATCGCATCCCTCCTACAGAAAGCAATAACCTTTTCGGAATTCCCCTTAACGTTTTTGAAGGCGGATCCACCATTACCTGTTTGGCCGAACGCACACGCGCACTACCATTAGTGTTCTGTGTAACCGCGGTAATCAGTTTCCATTTCAGCAAACAATGTTTACTTGTCCAGGCCTATCTAACATGATGTACTTAGGTGTAACCGCAGGATAACTGATGTATCGGGAAGGAGTTAGCGGATGTGCAACGTACTGAATAACGTTAGTGATTTAAAAGATACTACTAGAACATACGCACTTAAAAATTTTCGTAAACATCCGATGAGCATTATCAGTAGTTCACGAATTATTACAATTGTGTACACATACACACTTACAGCCGTGAACACAACCTTTAGGTTTCTGGTTGTCAAACGCGATCTGTGTGCATGACATAATCTGGAAATTTCCCGATAGGCAGGCATGTTGCTATCACAGAAAAATTACCAGTTTTGTGGCATTTCGAATAAAGTTTATGATTTTTCAATTACTTTGAAAATTCATCTGTTCTAATTGTCTGAAAATTATTAAGTGGCCTACATCAGATTATCCGGAGCTAGGGAGAGCTTAGTAAAATGTCATTAGATAAATGGGTTTGTTGATGGCATCCGACTCTGATTAGCCTGTCACAGTGACCAAGGCCAAAGGACGCCTTCGCTTAACCATCAGCGTCGTACCACTTGCTGTTCCACCCACACACCACATATTCTGTGTAAACTCGAAGAAATAAGATCGGTAGGTGTGCGGACAGGGCCTTTGTGTCCAGTCGGATAATTCTGGTTAGCCAGTTGATTGGCTAGAAGGGAAAGCAAACCCTTATCTCTCGGAAAGTAAACATGGAGAGACTGCAATGATAGATCTAAACTGAGAAAGAAGATTCGTAAAGTATAATACAAGAAGCGTTGCAATAAAGGAGTACAAGTTAATGTATCCCAGAGGAGATAGGAATGTAAAACAAAATTTACATCGAACTACGAAAATCAGACGGGCCATTCATCATACAGTACGCCAACAAAGCTAAAGGAAGGAATGAGTAGATGATTGCAAACACACCAGTTTCTGAAAAGAGGAGCGGATTATTTTCCAAACGACCAGGTTATTAGCCGATACGGTCATTAACAGAAGAGGGGATGTACTGGTATGATCTACTTTATATGAGTCTGACGTACCGCGCATTTGCGTTCTCGGCCGCCCAACAGATGCTCGTTGAACTTTCGGACGCCCGTCCGGACCGTATTCCTCCAGGCCATCCGGTTTAGCGCTATGTCTTTCCAACATCTGCACAACATCATGAAAGCGAAATCCTGGGGGTCAAAACGGACATACCAGGATCAGTGTGTTACGAAGTGTATGTCAGACAAGTTTAGTCACGCTTTACTTTCAGTGAATACCTCACAATCTGACAGGTCAATGGGACTGTTTTGTACTTTAACAAGAAGAACGTCTCAGATGTTCAGTTAGTAAATTTGGAAGGATATCAGCACAAAAGTTTTGCAAAGTGTAGTGACGTAACCCGTAAGTTCCTAACGAGTCTGAGATAAAGGAAGCAACCAACTGGTAAATGAGATTTTAACTGCAGGTTTTAACATCCGTTGTTCCTCCAATTTGAGTGTGGTCGATGCTCATCAACTATACACAAGTGACACGTAGAAACAACCATGAAAGCAGTCAGGTGCTGTTGACGTATTGGACGTGTGCTGGTTACATCATTTTACAGTGACATCTAGGACCCCCAAGGAAACCGGATTACCGCGCAGTTCCTGTAGGTTCTTCTGGCGTCTGCATTTGCTTACAAGACCTCCCTTAAAAACGGCATGAACAGCTCGCAAATGAGCTATTGACCAGGAAATGTCGTGCACTTTTTCTAATGAGTATTTGTCAGGTTTGTACACAAGTGAACACTGCTCATATCTGATTACAGCCTCCACATCCTATTAAAGATTCCGGTGAACTGACTCTAAAAATAGGCATTAAGGATCGACTTGCAAATAGACAAATAGGCTGGGGGGTGAACACGATTAAAGCAAAAGGACACTTATCTTCGTCAGTATTCGCAGCAGAAGACGACGTGGACATTACTAAACAACGGGTGTAGCTGAGTGTTTAGGTAGGATAATTTAGTCTGTCTTACTGGGAGCAAACTGGTGCAAATCCTTCACATGTGCAAAAGTCGAGGTTCTGTTTTCGACATGGGTGTGCCTTACTGGTGGGTTTTAGATAAAATACCACTCAATGTCAGTGCTTTTTTAGAACGGTCTGTACAAAAAGTACTTCCAGAATAGAAACTTATATCAATTGCAGGCTGTGTTGAGGCAATATTCAGCAAGCAAAAGTATAGGATAATATTGATGTTCTTTTCGTACCAAGACAGTAGAGAACGTCTTCTTTGTGGTGGACGCTGTTTTTGCATAACGATTGCATTCCGGGCTGTCGCGACCTACGTCTTCCCCCGCGCAGCAAGTCACTACCTGTTAAGCAGTAATACATATATTTTTGACTGCCATAAAGAAAGTCTTTCGTAAATGCCACAGTCTGCTTGCGTGAAACGACTAGATTTTTATTAAACCCACACCACGTTAAATTGAAAATTTCTCACGCCCCACAGTGAATGCTTTCGGGCGGTCTATGCATTGGACTCACTCCTTACAGTGTTTGGATTGTGTTTTCTAAAATGTGATGAAAGTCCTGGTAACTATCCTGTAGATAACCTGAAATACACATCTTATGAGTTCTGCTTCTTGCTCAGTAAACCAAGGGCTGCTTGTAGTTCAACAGAATGACGCAGAAAAATGGCATATATTGGCCTGCGCAAGTGACTTTCCTACAAACTGACATATAAAAAAAATCATCTTTACTACGAATCCGGGAAAAACCTAAAAATGATAGTCGGTTGTTTGTCCCTACTCCGACAGTGAACACAATGTTTGAATACAC
Organism: Paragonimus westermani; assembly: GCA_008508345.1. Taxonomy (NCBI): domain Eukaryota; kingdom Metazoa; phylum Platyhelminthes; class Trematoda; order Plagiorchiida; family Troglotrematidae; genus Paragonimus; species Paragonimus westermani. The sequence continues at coordinate 131,529 of QNGE01000092.1, read as the reverse complement.
ACGAGTGAAATCAGCCAACTGATTTTCGTATTATCGTTATCATTTAATAACCAGGATCTGTCGTTTACGTAGCGCTTATACAGAACGCAGTGATCGGCAAAATGATGTAGTTCTTTAGTTCCTAATCTGAATTGCCGAAGAACCTACTTCTACGTCATTATTCAGCCTACAGTGCCTTCCACTGAAACGGAAATGGAAGTTTGGTATGCACAATAATGAAGGCTATCATATGGAGAATTAGAACACAACCGAGTTACTAAACAAATGACCTAGGGAAATTCGTCATCACGTCGTTATATTCTTAAAGGTTACATAATAGATGTCGAGTGGAGCAGCAGATAAACGCAGTTACCGCTGAACAGCGAGAAGGCAACCACCAATAGGGTGGTTTGGGCAGCCTGCTGATGTTAACTCGGGGTGGAAGATATGTGTGTTCGTGGGTAAGCGAACGGTGAGCCAGGGAATTTCAACAGTTTGGATGGGTTTCTTATGACAACCTGACGTATGATGACGTAATCGGACGGCGATCGCCTCAGTTTATGTCCCCTCCAGCAGGTGTGTTTAATCCCAAGAGCTACGTTCGACCGAATCAGACCCACTGGTTCTGTTATACATTGACCTCTTAAGCTCCCGAAAATTCAGGAACTAACCAACCTCTCAGGCGGACAGTGGACATCGATAAAAACCTCTATCATAACGTAGCTTATATACCAACGTCAATACCTACATAGTCTTCATGTAAATTTTGGAATTGCGGTGGCCACAGAAATTTAGATGTCGATAACAATTTTATGTTTGTTTAATGCCGCCTCATTGTTCACAAGTCCGCCGTTGACGGAAGTCGTTGTTTACTTCTTCGTGCTTATTGAAACGTCCGAGATTAGGTCACCGCTTCCGATTTATTCTCCAAAGGAGTTGCTTCTTCGTTGCATATTCAACGTACGAGTTATACCTAGCGGATCGCTTCATTGACAAATCAACAGGACAGTTATGTGATCTTTTCTCGACTGTATGGTAGCCAATATGCTCACGAACAAGCTTGAACACGACCAGGTGAACAATTCAATCGACAGCCTGTGTTTGTATCACCCGTACATGGAAGAAATGTTTTCAATAACGGATGGCTTGTAAGGAATCGATTATATTTTCTGCATGTTTCTACACGGTTCAAGGCAGAATTACAAAATAACAGCTCATTTCGCTTCCTTAAAGTTAATTTAATCAGACAAAGAGGTGACTCACTGAAGCGATCTGTCTACGAGAAGCCGACATGTGCAAGGCATTCTCGATAGTTTTGTACCGTTAAGGCAGTAGATGAATCTTGTGCACAGTCTCACAAATAAAGCAAGAAAAATTTGTCTGGAAGACAACGAACGGGAGGTTGCTCACATTTCCAACGCTCCAGTAAAAACTGGCTACCCTGAAACAGTTATCATCAGAAACATGGCAGAAGAAGCATACTTTCCTGTGGTGGCTCGGGTGAATTCGGGAACTAACTTTGACAACCTGCCGTTGAAAGATGAAATAACAGCAGATTTTCTCCATCGGTGCATTACTAAAGATATACCCCTTCCACCAGACTGCGATCCGGGTTCATCAGTGCGTGCATGCCACCTCCTAATGCGGAAGACAAAACGCTTGTCCAGACCCAATACGTGGTTGTTTAGTCTGTTGCAGTGCAGCAAACTATATTGGGCGCACGACGCAGTAGCCAGATAAGAACATAAAAGAGCATCAACCAGTATGGCTTGGAAGCGGAGTCAGAAAATCAATAACCAGCGTTATCGTAGAACATTTAGTAGACACGCGTCATAAAATGAACTCTAGTCACCCTTTTTATGTCTTGTACAGTGTACCTAGACTGCAGCCAAAATCAGTGGCGCGCCCTGACAAGCGACTATTAAAGCGGTCACCATCCACTTACATCATCATACGTCAGGTTGTCATAAGAAACCCATCCAAACTGTTGAAATTCCCTGGCTCACCGTTCGCTTACCCACGAACACACATATCTTCCACCCCGAGTTAACATCAGCAGGCTGCCCAAACCACCCTATTGGTGGTTGCCTTCTCGCTGTTCAGCGGTAACTGCGTTTATCTGCTGCTCCACTCGACATCTATTATGTAACCTTTAAGAATATAACGACGTAATCACCATTTTCTCGAAAACATATTCTTGTTCTAAATACTAGCCCCGTTGGTCATTCAATAGGACTGATGATGTCGAGTCAAATGTTATCAATATAAACGAAGAGATAATCAGTCGTAGCCATTGAGGTGAGGTTCGTGAATAAGAAGGTTACGATTGAGGTAACTACCTTGTGATTCCGGATTCAATCGTTCCGACGAAGTTAAATTTGTTCTTAAGTGTTTTGTTATCAGCTGATATTAGATTGGTTCCTGCAGCTTCACTATCCATTAAACGGCAAGTTGTAAATGTCTAGAATCGTTCCCAAGAATATCTCTGTTCGTGAACTTTAAGGGAAATAGTAAGAAGTAAAACGATCTTCCACGTTAACATGACGCGCTCGAAGACGTATGCGTCAAGCAACTCAACGTGTTTGATCTTACGGAGTGAGTTTAACAATGTACTCTTCATTGCTGTTGTATCATCCTTTCTTTTCTCCGTCTTAATAAATTTGGACCTGTCAGACAGTATGGATAATACTTTATCAACGTGGTCCGTTTTCTCGATCCTCTAGCCGTTCTTGGCAATCGAATATACGTGTTAGTTTCCAGATCCCTTATAACGTCCAGATGTTCTTGCTTAAATAGGCTGCTACTTGGCACATTATTAGTAACACATTCAGAACAAATGTTTACCGCGGTGAGTTCGCAGTGATTCGTATGAAATTCTGAAAATGAAACGAGATTACCCACTGGTCGGTGTAAGTCTTTAGACTGAATCTTCTTGTCTAATCAGTTATATTCATATCTCAAACGACAAAAGTTTGGGCCAAGCGAGAGTACTTTGGAAATAGTTCGAAACAAAATAAGAAACTAATAACTGTGAACAAACCGACAAACACTCGTCTCAAGGGTGGCCCGTGTGACACCCACGAATTGTAATAGTGACAAGTAGTTTGACGAATTTGATAATTTAAAAGAGACGCGGTTGCGAAAAATCTAGACTCTGATTGGGTTCGAACCAGCGACAGAAACACGTCCAAAGCAGTAAACACCTTACCGGCTGAGCTACGAAACCACGCCGGGAGCTCAGAAATTTCACACTCGTACATAGTTACCCACGCAAGCAACTGTGTCTTATGGAATTCACCAAATCATCCAGACGATTGATTGCCTGAGCAGAATTCCTCGATCAGTTCACGCTGAAATCCACCAATGTCATCCATGAACATTGACATTGTAATGCTGACAGGTAGTTTTGCAGATCTGATATGTTAGAAGAGACCCAACTGCGAAAAATCCGGACTTCGGCTGGATTCGAACCATCGACAGAAAAAACATACCCAACGCGAATTCACTGACAACCCCCACCCTCCTTCAGTAGACGGAAAGTCGTTGCATTTCTGTGATTATTCATGGTTATTCATTGATTTCTTATGGACTTCATAGAGAACTCACACATTTCCGGTGTAATTGTAGGGGCTCTATGAGAATGACCGGAAACAAGTGTCTGCATAATTAACTCCTAATGCACTTAATGGCCGAGGAACAAACAGCTGAACTTTTGTTGATTTCATTTTCTTCGAGCAAACATTTTTGTTCGTTGCTTCGGTTTTCCAGTATTTCAAGTTGATCGAGACGTGCTTCAGTTATTTCGTATTCGGAAGTCTGCAGCCATTCGCTGGTTAATGAGAAGCTGTGTAGTGAGCACATTGGTAGGTCACATGTGGGTCACCCTAATGTTCAGTTGAAGTATTCAGTCACGCTACATTATTCGATTCAGCCTGAGGTAAACTCATCAGAGAATTTAAAATACCCTTACGGTATGTCATTAATTCACTTCATTATTCTGTTGTGAAATCTTTGATTTTCATGTAAAGTATATTTGTGACCACATCATTTTTAGAGATGAGTTACAGTATGTTTGTATTTTCAGTTTCATATATACTGACTGATGACGGAATGCTTCATTGGGGAAATACAAAGCGAAAGATTGTCTAGAATCAGAGCCGTCGTTTCTGGTGCTGATGAAAGCTAACACATTTTAGGTAAGTCGAATTTAACAAAAGTCTCAGGGACATATTAATTGTCTGCCCGGTTTTTAATGACACGCACAACTTGTTGCAAAACAGCATGTTAGGTTCGTCTCCCTGGTTGGGTACCCTGCGAATCACAGACTTGGTAGCTATAGTCTTTGTGAAGTACAACTAATCTGACTATGTGGCGTGAATACTGTAGCTGTTTTTGTCTTGTCTACGATATAAATGCAAGTAAACTTGCGGAGCAGTGGAAATAGTAAGGAAGTTGTCTCGTTGTTGATGCCTAATTCTCATTTACAGATTGGTAAATCGTTTAGAAGGCTTGAGAGTCGCTGAGGATGGCATAATATATATATAATTGTTTCAGGTAGTTCAGTTCTCACCGTTTTCTTCACTTCGTTCTCGGTCCGAGCTAGGTTTTTCTTCACGATCGTTTGGCAGCTACGCCTCGGCAATAACAATTTGTACTGTTTATCCATTTGGGTCGTGAGTAAAGAGGATGTATTTTCTGAGGTGAGTCCATTTCTCACACTGGCGTCACTCGCGTAACGTGACACAGCTATTACAAAAATCATGCAAAAATGCAGCAAATTGCCAGCCAAGAAACGAACACGTGGTTCCTGCGTGTGTAATAAAACCAAGATAATCTTAGTGTTACAGAAAGTTGTTTTCGCGCATGTGGCTGTGAGTGGTGCTTGGCAATTAGTAAAATCTGCAAGAATGTCTACAATCAAAAAATTCTCCTGTGCTCAATAACACTGACCACTTACTTTGAAGCTACACATGAGCCAGCTACTAAAATATGCTTAGTACGTATGAAAATACCCAGTGAATTCATGAGGACGACAGAGTAGCGAACAGGATTTGTTTTCTGCGTTCGATCATCAGCTTAATTACAACACAATTGATGGGGAAACAGTAACTAGGGTGACTCAGATAAACGGCCAGTGGAGACAATGGACGACGTGTTTGTTATCCGTTGTGCAATCATTGTTCCAACTCGTAAGCTTCATTGAGTATGGTCCAGGGAAAGTGAAGCGTTCGCACGAACTTCTGAGAGCAGAGGTCAGGGCTGCACAGTAGGACGCCAATGGCCTCAGAAACGGTCAACACTGGGAATCTCACCCTTTTTGATGGATTCGTTGGCACTCGGTAGACAATATGAAACGCATCTTTCTTACTGGCAGAATGACACAAACTTCTTACAAGCTGAGCTGGAATTTCTACAAGAAATGATGATGCAGAGTGGCTACTCAGTGGGTTTCATTCGGAAAGCGATGTCAGTCTCTGTGGATAAGATACTTTCGTTTGTTAGACTTCTTTTCAAGAGATTTCTCATGGCCGAAGTTATCTCAAGAAAGCTCATAAAGTTCGTCGAAACAATCTACTTTACTCTTCAATTGTGCGTGAGTTTTCGCTCAACACCCGTTATCACATCACAACCCAAGGACATACTTCCATGTTTTACAACCAGTCGTTGTGTGCGCTCATTTGCTTGCCCGTGTCGGGCATCATACATTGATCGTATTACAATATCACAAAGCGTGTGAACATCGTCTTGCATGTCTGAACAGTGGTGTGCTTAAACCGGTTTCAAGCGCGATCTTTGCCCATTTGACCGACTCTAAGAAGTGAAAGCCCACAGTTAGGCCAGAAAATCAATCCGACGTGTAGTTCATCATCTGGCATGTCAACCACTTTTGGGAGACAAACGAGTGCTTTTTCTCAGGTGTAAATAGGGCTTTCCGATTCTTTCCCTGTTCAGCATATAAACTGTCTACTCATATAAAAATGAGGTTGACCTCCAGGTTTCTTTCTTGATAGCTCTTAATTAAAGACAGTACTGAATGTAGCTTTGGGTCCCCAAATCGCTTTGTAATTTTATGAAAGCTGTTACCCAGTTCTTTTTCATTAAAAATTAATCAGCTTTTTAAGAATGTGCAACCAGCACTCACACGTTACGTTTAGATTAAGTGATTATTGCTGGGAATTTTCTTCCCGATGAGCACTAGCACCTACTGAAACTAACACAAATGGGAATAAAGCAGTGATGTATCTTAAATTCTCAGGACCGTCATCTACTTATACACACTCTTATTCTAGTGAGCCGTATTACCTCGAACATTGTACAGTCATTAAGGGAGCCCTGTCATGATGTATGCATTTAATAGGATTTATCTAATGAGTTTGGACACCGCAGAACAAAAACGGCATTCTTTATAGTTAACAGCCTCAGTAAAACAAAGTTCTGAACAAGTTTTCTTGGTCCTGCAACCGTTATTTCGCGAATGAGATAGGTGTGTTATTTGGATTAGAACTTGGACCTTCAAAAGAGATATCCGGTTGTTAGACAGAATATGTATTTTACAGGCAGTGGGAAGTGCGAATAAGAGGCGGAATAAATAACCTTTCAACAGTCCACTCAGTCACTGAAACTTTTGCAATCGTCTCTCGACTGACTTGATATTGACCGGATATCGTTTACTTGAACAGCAATTTTGATGCGGTTCATATGGTTGACCAGTAAAACTGATATGAAGACGCTTATTGAATAATGAAAAATGACTTGCGGAATCATTTACGGTCGGATTATCAGAAGGGATTTCACAATCACCCAGGATCCCACAAATCCGTTTGCCTGTGGTATGGGGAAAATAACGCGTGCAACACAAATAAAATGTGATTTAAATATTCCACTCTAGCTTCAGGTAAATCTCAGTCGTTTTCATCGGAGCTCGGAAGCGAAATCCGATATCACAAGGCTCGTGAATTTTACATCGTTTATATCTGACCCAAAAGACCTGCCACGTTTTTTTTTTACAAAGAATAATATCACGTATGTCAGACATTATCTTCCACTTGTAATTTGCATACTTTTAGTAAGTTCTTTGTTCTTGCGGTCAAGAAAGATGCAGTAGCTCGCGAAGAAATGAAAACACTAGGATTGACGAGTAGAATATTGTTGAGCAGTAGGGAGTTGTTTGATACAAGTTGAACGATATTTACACTTGGTCGCAGTCGTCATATTCCCTTGAGCTTTCCAGTTAGCCATTTCCAGAAACGAGGCGTCAGAATCGAGTGTCGCTATTCTTAGACCTCCTCATTAGTACACATCCTTGTCACGGCTGAGACTGAAACTCTGGTCACACTTTCATACTACAGCTGTGGTCATCAGTGTGTCACTGACCTCACATTAAACGGGACTAAATCATCATTCTGTCAATCCTAGTCTTTTCTGGGGAAACTTATGTGCGGGATTCTTAGGTTAACGCGGAATTCTGGCTGATTTTGTGCATATAATTGATTGCGTCCAACTGGTTCTTCTTGTGTTCCGTTGACAACCTAATAACTTTTTGTTACAGCGACCTGACACGCATTCTCTTCTGATTTGCAATCAAAGGTTGATGTGGTTTCGGTCTGTGATACCACTTCCATTTCTTCAAGGATTAAATGGGTTTAAATTTCATCTTAGAATCCTGATAACGGTCACCCGATGAAAGTCAGGAAATACCATATACCAATGTGCTAAGAATCACCGTATCGGTTTGCTAGTCACAATGGAAATTCGGTTTAAGTCTATCAAAGTAAGCTATTACTTCACATCATACCAATATTCGCATAATTAATAAATAATTGAGCGACTAAAGTTACATATAGGAAGCAAATAGACAATGACAGTGACAATGTTAATACATCGGATGTTTTCAGAACCCAGCAGAATGTCGCTGTGGTTCAGTTCCCTGGATTACTATTTGTTGCACATTTGGTGAGCTCATCTGAATTCATACTTTACAGTTCAGGCAAAAGAAGTTACTTCGACTCACTTCAAACACATTATCAGTCGGTCTCCGCTTAACCGGGGAAAGTTAACTACTGCCTAAAGAAAATTTTCGATAACGCTAAGCGCGGTTTGTTACTCAAGATGAGCCATTCAATTCAGTCATATAATAAATGTTTTAAAAACTAATGCCGTTCCATTTTTGTCATCATCCACACCTAGATCGGACGAAACACACTGATTATATGAAACAAATTGTGTTACTGATGAGTAGTTAAATTATGCCCATGAATTTTAACTGCGTGGAATAGTTTGTATGCAAATTTCAGTTTGCCTAAGTGGGACGTTTAATCGCAGCGCACGCAGCTTTCTGAGAATGCAAACTTGTTAAAAATCACTTTCTGAAACCAGAGTTGGTGGATTAAATCATACCGTGGAAACGTTTCTCTTAGTAAAGTGTTTGGCACACGCGCAGACGGTTGACGTTTTGAAACTGGAAGTGAGCTGAAAGTAGTGCTTATTCATATCATAAAGCCTAACATCCATTCTGACGGTTGGGTTGAAGGAGACCTTACCTCAACGGCAGAATACCCATACTGTTTGTAATTTCCTGATTATGAGATTTACTTATTGACCTCAAGAGTCTTTTTACTAATCATATTCAGACTTATACCGTATGAGCCAGAAGCATTCATTAAAGGAACTAGGTTTCCGGTCGATCGGCATGAAAAGGCTGCATACATTGAGCTGTAATTTAGAACCGGAAATAAAGCAGCGTAAAAGTAGACAAAATTGAGTGTGAACAGAAAGACTAAAATGTTATAGGAAAGTCAACGTTGGTCAATAAGTCATTATTACTAACTAGTGTCAAGTATAAAACACCTTTATATTCAGCACAATAATCCATTTCAGTAAACCAGACGGACTTCTTTGTCTGGGTTACTCCTCAAAAATGGGTGACAAATACATCTGAAGTCAAGCAAAATCACGTGAGATTTCAATACTTATTAGTTCTTTCATTTCCTCCAAGCATCGACCATTATTGTTGACAAAATTGGTTGTGTCAACCACTTAAAACAGAGAACTGTAGCAGAGCAGGGGAATGGCTGTCGTCCCACTACTCGTGCGTGAACAAATTTAGCTGCGCTCATACAGTTATATATTGCACAGTTTGGAATAAATGTCAAATTTCAAAATGACTGAGATTTGGAAGTTTTGCAGTTGTTATCCATAAGACAGTAACGTTAAAACCGATTGTTTCTTCGTGCATCAAATTGGTTAATAACGTGTAAATGCGCTGGCATCGGAATATTACAACGAACGTTTTGTTTTGTATCTAGTGCACAACACGAGAACTTTCGTTGATTTCAACACGTGCAGTTTTATTCAGTGTGTATCGTGGTCGATGATGATGGTTCCTTTTAGATGCTTGTAAGTTAACGGAATGGTTTTGAACCGATAGAAACGCCTCGAGCCTGCCTTAACCTAATAGTTAGTTGGGTCCATAAAATTCGGTAGTGATCTGGGTCACGATGCAGAGACACCTTTCCACTCACTTGTGGATATGACTGTTCCCTTTGGGGCGATGGAAAAATGATCCAATTTTAACGAACGTGGCAAGCACGGTCCGTCACTCAGGGATAGTTTGCTCACAAACATTGCGTGATGTTGTGCCAAACGTCGGCTTGCTTTTATCTAGGAAAGTTCAATTAGGCAAATAACTGTATATAGTAGGATGTCGGGAAATATTATGACGTAATCGACGGTGTATGAACTGAGGTAATTTCTAAATCTGACAGCTGGGTGCAACGATACCACCTAAATCTCAGGCCTCATCATATAGAAACACCTTAACCCACATCACCGGATCAAATTCATATACTGGGCTGCTGGATAAGGTCGATAGCGCTGATCACATGACGAGGCTCATATCTAAAAGACAAAAAGTAACGTCTCTGTTTTCCGCATTTTTACCTAAACACTAGCCTTCCAATGTTTCAGTGATCTTCGTGGCGCATCAGTCGGTTATTCGGCTGATCTGCTGGCAACAGCCTGCACGAACTACGCGGTTTTGTCAAAACACAGTTCGCGGTTGAATAAATGTGCAGCTAGATCAATATATATCTTGGAATGAGTGCTCTCGATTTTTTACTTCAGAAACGATTCGCTCTACATCCACTAAGGAAAATTCCACTGATCGTCCCAAACAAACTTGCCAAATTGCAGTGTGATGCGTTTTTGTTTCACCTACCGTCCTGAACTCAAGAGGACCGACGTCAGATGCAAATGTGGACACGATTCCGTTTTCCTAGAAATTGCACAGCCTTTTCGAGTTCAGTAGAATCATGCGATCAAACCGTTTATATGGCGATCAGACAATTCTACACTGCCACAGTTGTGTGTCGCAGCATTAATGAGGTGCGTTATCAAGCTAGTTTGAACAGACGATACCAATAGAGGACGTTGCTATATTATCTCTCTGTTTTGACAGTGTACTTACGAACAGCTAATTAACTGTCGTTTGACTTTGTACACACGTCAAATAACGCTAACAATGAATAACGACATCAATCTCGTGAATGAAAATTGACGGCCAAACACGAGTTGCTGTGTACACTATCGGGCCACGCTGAAAAATCTGAATCGACCAATCACTGGTGAACTATACTAAACAATCATTTACAAGATGATGACGTTCATGAAGCTTGCACGGAAAATAACAGGTATTCGAGCGTTAACTTCTTGCAGTTTTTTCCGTTACAAAAAGAAACTTTAACATCCTTGATCAATAGGAAATGTGAAACACTCATTTGCAAAATGTGTTTTTATACCCACACTCAAAACGCCTACTGGTTGGTTGCCTGGTTGTCAGCATTATCGGCGCCCACAACAACCTTTTGATAGAGATAGTCTAACTTATTACCAGGTAGGGCATTCCCTAGAAATGAGCCGCGCACCTGCAGCGTGATTAGCCGTGTTCATTTGGCCCCAGAAATCACATATCACTTGCATTCCTTCTGATAATGACCTTTTTGTTCTTCTTCTGTTTGATCACCTTAGATATGTTCACCTTAGGTATGGTACAGATACGATCGTTGAGAAAATCAGGATTGATGGTCCGGTGGTACTTCCTGTAACTAAATCACTCGGAGTTCCCATGGATGGTGTCTCCATCCACTGGTCAGCGGTAGAACTCCCAATTACTGGTAAGGTCAAAATAATGGGGTTAGGATGGAACGAATAAAACGTTCCACGCCTCTTGAAGTTCTCAACAAATACAAATGTCTACTCGGTAATACGTATATGAGGTCACTATGCGTGTCAAAGTGTCGCTAACAGTTTCGAGTTATTTGGATGACAGGTCCCCAGTCAAAATCCATCATATTGCTACAAGACTTTGTGATAGAGGATCTGGTTTTTGTTTGGGTTGGCTAGAGAGCTTGAACAGCCATCTCACCTTGAGAAAAATGTGGCCTGTACAAAACTTTGTAAAAGCCAAAAACTTGAATAAATAACTAAATGGAGCAGCATTAGGGTCCAAATTCTTCCATCACACGGAGCTTGGTGTACCTCAAACCATTTTTAGAACCTCAGCTTAAAAAACTTATACATCTATACCTGCTGTCAGGATGACTGATTTCTCATAGAGTTTCAATCACACGTTGAAAATTCCGTGGTGTCAGTTTCTTTACTGTTCACCCAATTCCATAACTTCACCCTGTAGTTAGCTGCTCAGTCGTATGCTGTGTCATTCTATCAGGCTTCTTTGCATACACCATAGCATGCTGAGACAAACACCAAAAGATGGACTTGAAAGATGTCGTTCTACTTCCAACGCATATCGTGAGCTAATGGCATGCTTAAAATCGCTAGCTCTATTCAGAAACAAAAATTATAAGAATTTGACCAACATAAACGGGCACTAGTTTTTGTTCAGCGACAAGGCCTCAGAATCCATTGTCACCACCATGTTTGTGTGCGAAATAATGAGCAGTAGAACACTTTCGCCTCCAAGATACCAAAAACGCTCACTAAATGCTTTAAAGATTTGCACAGTATAGTGGTTCACTATCTATTATTGACCAAGGTGTACATGTTCACCGCTCCACCAGGTTCTTTTTGGGTCAAGTGTTTAGATACCTATTACGAAAAGTCGTTCTGCCCATTGGAAGCTCCTGATCTCAGAACAGCTGAAGCTTCACACATTCTGCCGATTTTCTTCGATCAGGGAAAGCAGAGTAAGATGGCGTGTATTCCTTACTACTATGTTACGTCTGAACTGATAGGCGGCCGATGTATGACCAAACTGCAGGAAGATGTAACGGTTTATAATTTCTCCAAGAAATGTCTACCTGTATGTTGGAAGCAAGGTGCTGGACTCTCAGCAAGAAGACATGGCTTGATCGCCCCTGTATGAAGAACCCGCCTAAAGTGAGAATGGCTTCTGGTCGTTCATTTAAATCGGCGATAGGATAAAAACCACTGTGTTTGATTCTCTGCAGAATGGTATATGGAAGTGTTCATTTTCCTACGACATTCCCTTTATTCTACCGTGTTTCTGGTCAATGAGTGGATTAGTTAACGAGCTACTCCGGCACGAGTAGATACGTACCCTTTAGGGATTATTTGAACTAGATTCTCAGTCAGATCAGCTTGATTACACTATGGATTAGCTTGGTACACTTCAGCTGTTTGAGGTTGGACAAATAAGGTACAATTCCTAGCAATGTGTCTAAAGTACATTTTGTTGAACAAGACAAATCTAGCATTTTCATATCGTTGACGCAATATTAGTCAAGTTGCTATCGGCAATTAAATGCTCAGAGAGGCCATTCATAGTCTAACCACTCGATGCATTCAGACAGGTAACTGACGCTACCAACACTCTTTTAAGCAGCCCGTGGAGCTGGCATAGTATAATCGTTAAGCGCTCAAGCTGATGAATCTTTTCATCGGCGCAACCAGTAGAATATTTGCTTCTCCTATTTACTGTTTAAATCTCAAAATGGACATCAAATTGCCTCAGGTTTATGTGGAAATACCATTCGTCAAAGTGATTGAGGCAATGCATTGACTTAATTCAACTCGATGCTGGTCGTCACTATTGTTCCTTGTCCGAGTCAATAAGAACCAATTTCAGACTACTGGAAAGTATGTGAGTGATGTGACGACTAAACCCCTCTCAGAAAACTCGAAAGTCTAACGGCCAAATGGGACGCCAACAAATGGCCCTGATCTGTAAGATCGTGAATGTAGTCAATGTTAATTTTATCGCTCTGCAAATTTTCCCCATTAGCAGAATGAACTCAGATTTGTTTGTTTTCACGAGGCTCAGTTGAACTGTTTGTGTTATCGCCGTGTAAAACGCTAGTTACCAGCCGTTATTTTAATTTGTGTTACTTGCTGTGTACCATTGTATAATTTTTAGTGCATGTTCTCGTGGAGAAAAAATTGTTGCGTTTGTTCTCCAACAACACGAAACAAGCAACAATAGAAGAACCATCGGATAGTTTCAAACGTCAACTGTAACTCATCTGTGAGTGAAATTTGATTGGAATTCTGAAGCATCTTAAGGCAGATAACACGATATTTCGGCAGCATTGCAAACAGTAGGCCGGATGGTTTCAGCTCGATTGCCCGTTACATATGTCAATCAATTCTGGGTAAATTGCAGACAGCAGCAGTCTTATAATAGGAGACAACACGAACGAACGTGAACCAGAGGACCAGCATACCATGCACATGACTGACGCGATCGAAAACCAAAATGACACTAAAAACACGGCGACACGATATCATACACAATTTAAATTAAACTTATGCGCGCTTGCTAGGTTCGACTGCGACCTTCAAAATCTCCAGTCAATATTTGCTCAGCTGAGGAGCAGTGTGAATCGTAATCTTCAATCTTGATGGCCTGAAAATGACCTTATTATCAGGAACCCTAAAAATTTGTCACAATTCACTTTCGTGCATAAAAAGCAAGTGTCAAGTGTGCATCGTCCCAGTCTATTTCGGGGTAAATTATTTTGGGCTTACGAAAAAATATATCCGTACAAAACAATCCAAATATCGATTAGCCCCATTTTGTTTTGAATGTTGTAATTCGGAGTTATTTCATTCAAAACGAATCGTTGCGACAGAACTGAACGAATCCCAGTCATTTTCTCGCCATTTATTCCAATTCGGACATTTCAGCAAGTCATTACAAAATAACATCCTGGTATAACACACACCTTGAGGCAGGCTTCAACTCTTAAGATATAGTCAAATTATGTAAATTATGTTTCATGCACCACCAGGATCCAAAGCAAAATGTTATACGGTGTTCGTATTCAAATAGACATTCCGGCCAGCCGGTGTCTTTCGAAAAGAATCACTAGACTCGAGGTTCGCTCTCAGTAGAGCTTGTCAGTAGTGCACATCTCTGCCACGGTCGAGAGTTGAACTCCGGCCACGCTTTCATGAGGCAACCGTGTTGGCCACTGCGCCATTGACCTCACATTAAGCAAGACCGATTAATGAAATCTGGACGCTCAACCACTTTCGCTTGTGAGCAATGATCGGGTCGGCGCATTGGAATTCAAATCCCGAACGTGGCAAGGTTATGCATTACTGACAAGCTTTAATGAGAGCGAAACTCGAGTCTAGTGCCTCCTTTCGAAATATGCTGGCTGGAAAGTCTATGTGAACACGAATGCTGCGATCAAATTTAAGTGATGGTCAACTTGAAACTGAACCAAATGCCCGACTGCTCATCCCTTATTGTGAAATTCTTCGTCTGTTCGGAATTTTTTACCCAATTTTATATGTAATCGCAACTGCGTTTCCAGCGTGGTCTTTGTGGATGATTTAAATTGATTGCTGATTAACCGTGTGCTGACCGTATCCACTGAATCTTTTCAATGAACTTTTCTTTTCTATATCGATTGATCAGTACACTGACACACACGCTGTATAACGTGACTGACGATTCTGACACATCACATAATGGTTTGATAATTCAGCATAAGGCTGTTGAAACAAACCAGACACAATCGACTAGACGTGCGAAGCTGACTGATTCAAGACAAAATGTTTGTTCCAAGTTTGAAAGAAGCAGAAGAGAAAAAGAAGAAAAATCCCAAAGAGGAATTTAGTCAAATTGATATACTGTTGATTGTCGCTTTGATTCTCGCGTTCGTCCTATCTTTGTTGGCCATTGTGCTGGAACCACAGAGAATACGTGAGTACCTATTTGTGTTGAAGTCATCTGATTGAATAAAATATTCACCAAAACCCTGCTGAATTCTTGTACGTATATATTATGCACCTCACATGTATAAATCAGAAGGTCAGAACTTGCACAAAACGAGGTTTATAAAATGTCCACAAACATAACTGAAACGTTACAGTGCAGTCGGTAGCTGCAAACGACTGATGTACAGTGTTTTCAAGTAAGCTTTTCTGTTGTATAACTCTCCCTGACGTGCTGAAGTGTTATCATATGGAAACCGTTATGTGATGTTTTGTTCAAGTTAATCTGTTCCTAATGAGGTTATTACATTAATTTTGATAGTGTACACAAAGTTACTCTCAGGGGTTCCAAACCGATGCTTTTTATCGTTTTGGTTCGATGTTTTTATAATTTCGAGATTTTTAATGTTAAAAATTACCAAATTTGACTGATAACGGAAGTGACAAGCCTGATAATTTGGAGGAAATTCTTGAAAAGTCCACGCTTCGGCTTAGTTCGGTACAGTGTCAGAAACAGCCCGCCAAAACGCAACATATGTTCTACCAGCTGACCTAGGAACCTACTGTGTTATCCCAGAATGTTCACATTCATGTCCAGTTACTTGCTTAATCCACTGTGTCAATAGTAATCCACTGAAGGATCTTGAATAATGACTGTCTCATGAAGAATCCTCTGATAATCCACACTGTACTCAACTAAAGTCACTTTTGATAATTGTGGTTTCGATGATAAAACACCGTCACTTCACACTTGCAATAGTACGAATTTTGGGCTGGATGTGGCATAGGAAAGCCCTCTCAGAAGTAAACATATATGAAATAACTCGAGTATTGTATTTTCGGTGTGATTGATAGAATTTCAACAACCGATTTTTTCTCCTGCAAACACAATAAAAGAATATTCGACCGATTGTCGTGATACAAAGTTAGCAGTTGTTTTATTCATAATTCTCACAGCAGCAATGTTAAAAATCAAGTTTCCTGTGCAGTTTGTTTGAAAACTGCTGATATTTATTGTTTTTAATTTTTTTTCTTTCAGAAGCACTCAGGTCGCAAAACACTTCTACAGGTGAGTGAACTGTTCCCCCATCAGTAATTCGAAAAGGATTTCTCAGTGGTGTGACTAAATGTGGTAACTGAAACTGTCTCCAACATGTTTGTAAACATCAAATGAAGAAATTTTGAACAAAACTACTTCAACCCTGATTGTCACTACGTTTATTGTAATTGAGCTCTTAACTGATCGATCTCACAAAACAAATCAGTTGCGGGATTAAATCAGTAAACCTGTATATATCCGGAGACACATGAAACTTTGGTTTCCCTCTTACGTGTGTTCAAAGGAGCAACCAGTCGACTGCAACTGTGTAGTCCCAACTCCTCGGTTTGTTCAGACATCTAGGATCGGGTATATGCATTGAAGTGGACTATGCCTTTTTCCATTGGCTGATTAGGCTGAGGTAAAATCACTTCGTGTATGTGGACAGTTAGCGACCTCCACCTTAGGAACCATCAGATGCTCGTTTTGTCGGAACCGATTGACTGAGGACGATTTTCTTTGAGGTATTAGGGTCTGCAAATTCGCTGCCTTAGTGAGTAGGCTAAGTTTGGACAATATAACCTCTGAGGCAATGTAGACGTGTGCCAATCTAGAGTTTCCAGTCACTTGTCGTCCAAAAGTACAACGGTTATCAAATGTACATTAACTGGGCACAGTGAAAGAATTTGGAGAATCGACTGGCAACAAGAGTCTCAACCAAACAACGGCAGCGCAAATTCGGCACGTTTTACAACAGAGTTTTCACTAGTACGACTGTCATCTGAAGGTGATATTGGGGATAGCAATCTGCGTGCAGTTAACTTTCGACAACAGAGAAGTGAACTATGTAATCTAACGATGGTCTATTCAGAAATGATTCACGCAGGCTACTGACTATCATGATCGGACCTGGCAACCATTATGGGAGGCATTCGTAGTACTTCTAGCCATTGAATTCGGAATGATCAATTTGACAAATACATGAGTGGGTCGCGGGCATTGTACTCTGTTGGTAAGAACCGGTTTGTCTCTCCAATATAAACAACTCGGGAGGAAGTAGTCTAGTTTACACCTGTAATATGATCAAATGCAGCCAACCTATTAGGGCGGTTCAAAAACAGAATTTATTGTGTGCTTCCGCAGTTTCCGGACGTTTATGTGATTAATCATAGCAAGCAAATTTTCAAGCTTATCCCATCTAGTACCTGTACATCTGCCCATTTATGCTTGATTGCAATCAACAAGGGGATTACTATTAAATAATCCTAAACGTAGTCCTTCTAACAAATCTGCCTTTTACGTTGCTAGTCAGTTTACGTGCAAGTCTTGTGACGTTTGAATGTGTACAACAATTCAACATTATCTACAGGCAACAAAATCTTAGTATTCAACAGCGGCGTTAATGAACTGCAATTTTAGCTGTTCGGAAATTCTCGTTTGGGTATCTAGTCTGCTAGCTTTTTTGTAGAATCAATGTCAGTGGATTGGGTGAGAAAGTGGGTCCGAACGTGACATTTCCGTGCTCCTGGTCTGGTCTCGTTGCACAGCTTGTAGTGTGAATAGTGCATTTGAGGATGCTGTTTCCGTCACTGGGTTGAATCTAGCCAAAGTCTAGGTTCTCTCTCACGAGTAGATCTTCGCTAGAATTATCAATCCCACTACGATACCTACAAAAAGTCCGCCGATATCCAGGAAAATGATAGAAAAAGCCTCGAAAATAAAGACAGCAGGGAGGGTAACAGCCTGGAACAAGTTGGTTAACTGCCTGCAATTCCGCATTTCTGATTGCCAGACAGTTCGTAGCTGTGAGTCTACAAAAGTAGTTTTTCAGCTGGACTGGCATTTGCTAAGTTGCCCTTATCTTAACCTATCAGTAGGCGCTCTGTGCACAAGCGTGGTTAAAGCGACCTAACAGATACACGTGGTGTTGACTATAAGATACGTGGAGTGGGTGTGTGGCCATTCTCTGTCTAAATCCATATGTCAGGCTTTTGCAGTATACATGCCTTTGGACTGACAACTGTGAATGAGGTTAACATACCACGACGTACGGTAGGTTTTTTCTAATGAAAGCGTACGTTCCTTAAAAGTTGTAAGGAAATATCGCCTAATCTTTTCTTCCAGTGTAAAGCAACAGTCTCTCACTTGACTGTAGCATAAACTTCTGCGACTGAGTGGACTTTTCATGTTGGATGTTCGTCTAAAAGAATGCATGATGGCTAATGCCGATGGTTTTATTTCAGCCAGTACATGAGATATCGTAGGTTGGTTTGGAACAGGGCAACATACATTTCTGATCATATTAAAAGAATGGCAACCTCTATTGCTCTATTTTTTATTAAAAGTATATTTGAAATCTAAACTTCACTTGAATTGTTTACACCAACTAGTCATTACTCTTTTCATTATGTTACTTCAGCTAACGGTACAACACCCGCAGCATCTTCAGGTGAGCTCACTTACATTAATTTGGTACAAATGATTTTTGTCTGATTTGCTGATATATTCACACGTTAAAGGAACACAGGACATCAAACAAGCTAAACGTAAACGTTTCACTGTTACTAGGGTAAGTTTCATGACTTTCCGATTTAACAAGCTAATTCTGTTTACACAATCCGTATTGACGCGAAAAATGGATGTTCGATGTTAAGTGAACAACTTTTGCGCACTCCGTAAACGCATCAATAACCGATTTGTTGCGTACACCGCGACGGATTTCCAACGAAGGCCTATTCTCAAACGCAACAGCTTTCCTTATTGACAGATACATGCTTAAATCTGAACAAGTAATCGTCATCATCAAAGTCCTATTTACGTAATACAGAACAAAAAGAGACTTCTTGAGATGCTGTGAAAATGTTAAATTGGCGGTTCTATCCGGCCCTCTCTGTGGCTCTCACGGAAGCTAGCGTCAATTCAACAGTGACGCGTTTAGTCAGCTCACACAACCTAGTGAATGACACAGGGCACGTATTCTGTTCAGGATAACGAGTAAAATGATCGTGGGTGGAGGGTCGTTTGATATCTATTTTTCGCAACGCTTCCTGTATTCACTCGTCATTAGGTCATTTCAACTTTGATGCTTAATTGTTAACTCACTAGGACAAAAAGAGGTAACGGGTTTGAACACAAAGATGAGTCCAACTCGTTTACCCTAAGTAAATGGTGTTTCAGTATAACCGTAGAAAAAATGTTTACAAATAATTCGGACACATACCGTCGGAAAAATAAGAATATTGGACAGTTGCTTCCGAAATGCTGGTTCATTTGAGCCTTGAAAAGGACGCTTAATAATTTACAATGTCGCTACAGTTTCAAGTGACTGGGATTCAACGGACAATCACCTGGAGCAATTTCTTGGCAGCTTCGTTTTCTACATACGTTACGGTAAACAGTAAACACCGGAAGAACATGATATCAGCAAAACGATAATTTTAAAGAAATAACGATATCCCGTTCAATAACCAAAGGTTACTAAAAATTGCTAAAGAGATTGCTGCTGGCAGTCTCTGATCGAAAAGGAATGAAGAATGACGCATGAAAATTTATGTCCCAACGTAGCACCAAAAAGAGAAACAGCGACAAGCACTAATGTTTCATATTCGCTTCAGTACCAGATAAAATTAACCGGGACTATACGTATGTATGTATATCACCAGTGGGATAGGGTGTGGAGAAACGAAACGGAAGGACTGATGTGCCACTTAACTAATAATACGCTAATATTACAAACAGCGAGTCAAGTAGTGATCGGCCATGCTTTGTTTCACTGTGGCACGTCGTTTGATGGACAGAGTCTGAACCATAAGATGTTCGTTACATAACATCAAAATATCTTAGTTATGCTAGGTACATCACTCAAGCTGAGCTGGTACACATCCGAACTCTGAGTGATCAGCTGTCCAGTGATGTGCAATGAAATGGTTTAGCATCAAGGATGGCTGCTTCAAAGTAATATGCACTATATAGAGAATTACAAGTGAAACCGTTCTTTGGCGATAGAAATCGCTGGTGTCTTTCAAGCTTGTTAATGAGCCTTTCAAATGAGTCATAACACTAGTAGGAACGAACGCAGTGCAGATTGACGGAATATGATAGAGGCAGTGGACTATCACTAAAACTCGCGTTGCATTAGCAACGCTGAATCAATCTTTTCATCGTGGTCCCTGTATTCATACTGTACATATTCACACGGTATGCATACATTAAATTCAAACCGTCACATGCTTTCTGGATATTGAATCAGTCTCACTTTACTTCAAAAGTGTTCTCAACGTTATTTTCCCGAACCTTATACTTAGCGTTTTAAAACTTTTCCGAAAACACATTTGTTTACCACCGTAAAGCATTTCGAATAGGATAAGTTACTTGCGCGAAACACGCAAAGCGATCGTAGTCGCGCAATTAGCTAACAATCCTGTGAAGTGTAACATCACGAAGCTAGCGAACTGTTCGAGTATTACGTAGATAAACGACTTAATGCGATCAACTATCCGTTATTCATTACCATGAAGACGATTAGCGCGTAAAGTAAGCTGGCCAACATAACGACTTGCTAAGACAACTGTTCGAACCCAGTGACGTTTTCCTCGACAAACCTAAGGCTATGACAATCTGCAAGGCGTCACACACTTAAAGGCTATCTAAATTTCTGCGGTGAACATCTCAAGTGCCACATTTTAAAACTAGAGCCGTATGAAAGTTTGTCCCCCTAAATCCTCAAGTCCAGTCAATTCTGTTCAGCCAACATGGTGAAACTGAATATGAGGAGTAGATAGGTGAGATGCCGCTGCTGGAATACTTTTAATATATTTTGTTGGATTTTGCGTCGTGCACAATTAAAAGTTGACTTATCTTTCCCAAGAATGAATGGTAGATTAAGGTAAGCTGATCTGAATCGTGAGTGGAATACGTCCAGTAATTGCCCGGAGAGTTCATATTCACTTACGTTTAAAAGTCAGTGATTTTCATGAAAAGCAATAAGCTCATCCAAGAATGTTTCCTCCTGAAAGCTACAGTTTGATCTGAAGACTACCTACTGCTAAAAAAACTGAGTTGGTAGCCACGGCACTGATCTTACATTGTACAAGAACGAATTATCACCTTGACGGTTTACCTGAAAGTTTAACTCGTTTGATTTTATTCTACAACTTGTATAGAAAACGGCACCAGTGATTCATCTGAATACCTCATGAGAAAGAGTACCGGAGATTGAATTCAGATGGGAACTAGTAGTAAAACTAACTTCATTGACTGAACTTCAATAACATGACGGGACAGCCGGGCTGGAGTGTTGGGGTGCACTGTGGAAGCATTCATATTCTCAACAGGAGAACGTTTATCAAGTTCCATCAATGATTTGTTTAACTTAATTCGTTCCCAAACGTTTAATATTTATTCATTTTTAATTGGCAGATGGAAACACTATGGCAGAAGAAGCAGTAACTATTGTTGGGTTCATCATCCTCACGGTTGCAGTTGTCATTCGACTGATTTTGCTGTGTGCATGTGAGAAAAAGTTTCGGGCACTCAGTATTTCCGTCATCGTCCTGACGGCTGTTGGATGTAAGTTGGAACTGCTCCAAATAGATTTCTTTCGAATCTTCTCTACTAGGTAGATTCCGAGAATCCACACAAACTACAGGTTGCCAAAATGTAATAGTTATTACTCCCTTTTGTGTACTTGAGATAAATAACATTTTGTTTGACATTCTGTGGTATAGTTTCATGTACGCAAGAACACATAGAATACAGTTACTTACAGAATAAGCGCAAACAAAAGGTGTAAATCATAAGTAGCCTGGATTGTTATCAATATCGAAACAGGTTGGCACGATCAGCCCAAGGTGGGACCATAAAATATCACACTGTGTTCAAACGAATGTATACCGGGAAAGGAACATTCTGTAAATGGACTACGTAGGCGAAACGGAACAATACTGAAGGATGAAACATTTTGTGTTTACACAATGGATTGCCAATGTGTGACCGAAATTTGAAAGTGGTTGACTGCTCACTTTCCCATCTACTTTGCGTGGTTTCTGGAAATGTAAGGCGATTTCGGATCTTGAGTGTGTTTTATACAGTATCCGAAACGAGATTTAACGGGAAAACCCCATTTAACTGATTAACCGGATATCCTTACGAACCAGATCGGGAGATGACGCTATTTCTGATGACATCTGAACGTTCGACAGAAAAACTTGGTTTGTTCGAAATTCTCTAAGCAGTTGAAAAGGCACAAATTCATGTAATTGTTTGTGGTTGGTTGAAAAGTGCAACTTTTTCTATTGCGCCAGTTGAATACAGGATATATACTATCTGTCTAACACCATGAGTTTTGTTGTCATGATTCCCACAAATCCATCAATATATCGAATTACCACAGGCGCAGAAAGTCCGCTATCAATAAACCAATATTCTTGTTAAAAAATATACACCGAATGTCTGTTAGGATAGGCTGGATCCACAGCTTCCTGTTTATTCAGATTAGTGGTATAAGTTGGCCCAATAAGGAAATGGTTGTGTGGACGTTATCAGTTTTGCATATTTTTCATCAAGCAAAAGTAGACGCGTCACAGCAAACGACCTCACCATGTTGCAGACTGTCTGTTAGTTTTTTATGTAGACATTCACAGCTGTTACAAATACGGTAGATCAATAAGTAAGTATAATAATCTAAGACCAAACTTGACTGACCAGTATTCCCACATCATAAACTGCATATCCATTCAAAATATGCAAACAATTATTAAAAACGTTGTTTATTTTAATTTTTGTCAAGTAGATTACCTCAGTAACTGCGTTTCACTACCAGTTGCTGTGTTACGTATACGGAGAAAAAGTTTGACCAGGTGATAAACTCAGCTCTATCTATAGATAAAATAACTATGAATAGAGAGAAGGATATCTGTAGTGAATTACCATTTAAAGATAAATATGCACTGTTTTGAGGACGGTAAAATATCCGTTCCCATCGACCAAATATACCCATAATATAAATGAAACCTATGTTATCGATCGAACTCTCCAGCTGTACCTAAATTCAGTTGAAACAAGAAAACCTGTTGGCATTAGCTCACAGTATACTTGAGAAATTTGTGTAAACACAATGGAATGTACGTTAACACATGAACTCTTGGAGAAACAGTGGCAGACTGGTGTTTAAAACGTGACTACACAGCGCATCTTGTTCATCCGAGATGCATATACTTTTAAAACTTCAATAGTAGTCAAAAATCTAAACACTACAGGATACCTGTTTGATCCCCGATTCAACACCTGGAGTTATATTGTGTCACAGTAAACTACGTTCCATATTGCTTGATGCAGTGGACAGTATTGGCCAGCTCATCCTGGTGGAATGTTTTTGAAAGCACTTACACCCAGGAATTCAGGGATGAAACGACTTAATACTTCACCGTAGTAGTTTGATGTACTTTCTGGTAACCGTTGCTTCGGCAACAAAGAACCAATTCTAAGTGTAAGCCTCTCCTGTCCTTCAGCTCTTGGTCACTACCTACATAGTTGTGAACAAGCCGCTCCGCTTTAGCCAGTGCTTACAACTCATGTCATGAAAAGTCAGGCTGTTCTTAGTGATTAGGACTTTGGTTTACTGAGAAAGTCCGGCCTCATGATCCCTATTCGTCTGGAAAATACTCGTTATATTTCACTTGCGTGTTGTCTACAACTCATTGGAATTATATCATTCCAAGCAAGGTTTACCACTGATTTGACAGTTATTTCGTTTTAGTAATACATAACCATCTGAACTTCGCTGGGAGATGTGAGTATCATGTTCACTGAGAAAACATAACCATGGGGTCTGTATAGCAGACCACCTGAGCATCATCAGAGTCAATAGAAGAGTTGTACATTTGGTCGCTTATAAATGTCACATACTCAGGAAACGCACTACACGTTGAAACAGTAGACTGACCGATGGGAATAACGAAA
The DNA here is from genome assembly GCA_008508345.1 of Paragonimus westermani. NCBI lineage: Eukaryota > Metazoa > Platyhelminthes > Trematoda > Plagiorchiida > Troglotrematidae > Paragonimus > Paragonimus westermani. The sequence goes on along the minus strand of QNGE01000092.1, from coordinate 107,351 downwards.
TATTTACTTGGCTATTACTGTGGATTTACGCTTCTCCAAGTGAAAATTTGAGACATTTAGGAAACAAAAATTTATACCTCAACAGCTTGTGAACATTAAGGCACAGACAAACTAAACCAGTTGAAAAAAACAAAAAACTCGTCCCATTAACGACAACTATTGACCAGACAAGCACAATGAAAATTAAAATACCAATCTACACCATTTCAATTCCACGAAGTTCAATGAATTTCTCCGCATCCGAAAGGTGTTTGTGTGAATTGTCAGATTCCTGGTCTTGAGGATGAAAACATGATTATGGATACTCTTTGCCGAGTGCGCTGTGGAGGTAGCAATATCGAGTTGCCAGTAATGGTTCGGCTGGTGACAGAATGAGCAGATCTTTTTGTGTGGTGTCTGATGAGTATAGACTGAGTGAGACGTTTCTCGGTTCCAAGTATGTTAGGCGCAGTGGGAGATAGCAACTGAAATAGTCCACATCAATCGGAACACGAATATACTTAAGGAATTGGCATAATTACCGGTGAAAACGGATAGACATAGAGCGCGCAATACACATGTACTTCACAAAATTGTGAAGTTTTCGTTAGAAGAAGTTACGTTAATTACCATGATAACCTCCCATTAAGTATCTGGCATTCACGCGCGGTAGGAATTATGGCGTATAAAACCGGTAATTGATTTGAATTATGTAATTGCATAAGTCTGTCCGATATAGTTTCAGATCAGTCTGAAAATTCTTCCGTGATAGTGTTCTCCAGTAGGGTATTTCACTCATTGCGAGCTGACAAAGACAATGAACTTCCTCATCACAATTCATCATACTGTCTATCAAGCTTTTGACCAGGTGCATTGCATCGTTGCCTGTTCGCAGCAAAAGTATAGTTTTAGTGGAGACCACTAAGCCGCACTGTATAACGGTGTTTGGGTTCGAACCCACCTATCTTTAACAGTTACACGCAGCAACACATCACACAGTAAAAAACGTTGTCATTAAGACCACTTGGACACACGAAGAGTTTTGCAGGTATTATTGTGCAAAAATGAGTCCACCCTTTGTCACTCATGAAATATAATGGTATGGCCGTTTGGCACATTACTGCTGAGTCAGAAACCTACGGTTGTAAATGGATCCACAAATCAAGAATCTGTGTGAGTCCCTCAGTTGACTCCTGCCATTCTAATAAGTGTTCATCCACAAGCCGTGTGCAGCTGATCAGAAGAAAAGTACCCATATAGCACCCGAACAGAGTACACCGTGCTGACGAGAGCAGACTACGTTAGCGCAGTCACCCACAACGTCACTGGTAGTCACTGGGATGAATGTTTAGAAGAAAAATCTATCGCTGCCTTCAGTACCCTGGCAATTGCTTGTAAACTTGCTAACCAACCACATATGATAGATTGATTTAAAAAGAATTGGAACAACTACGAAGAAAAACTTGAATGTTGCTGTATTGTTCACTAGATTTCACGTTGTGGGTATTCCACGTCACCCATGCTTCCACTTGATTTAACCATGAATGTTACGACCAACGCTTGTTGAGCAGTTGTTAATATTGCATTCTTTATTCATTGAATTAAGTGAAATAATCCTTTGGCTTCCTTTTTTAGTCGTGCTCTTCGTAGTCGCGACCAGCCTGAGTTTCATGATTACACCGCCGTACGGATCGTGGGCGATTGCTGGTTCCGCGATGTCACTTCTGTCACTTTTGAACTCTATTTTTCTTTATTTGATGAATATACGTTCTAACCCAGATGATATAGCCTGAAAAACTCACAAGTGTATTGTAAATCATTGTTACTGTTTTGGAGAGCTATAGCGAAGATTTTTGTGGTCAGTTACCTACTTGCCTGACTGTTCCATTTTTAATACAATGTTCAGTTGTGTCTAATTGCGGAATTCGGCTCAAACTGTCACACAGCTATTTTGTCCCAAACGTCAAATTTCTGAATTCTGGGGCACAATTTTCAACGTCACAAAACTGATATATTCTTCACTGTTCTTGATATTAACTGTGATTTGATGGGAACGCGAAACGGAGTTTCTGGCAACAACGTTCAGCATTCATGGTTATACAAGTGAAGCCTGCAATGGACCTTATGAAACATAAGATGCTAACCCTGATATCAGTACTTCACACTTTCGACAGAAATGAGGACAAATAGCCGGTCGTATGAAATCACTCACGCACGAATGCATACACTGTGATACTCGATGCAAGACGTCCTATTACACAGGAATATTTGTTTAAAAGACAAGAATGAGCATCGTGCAGCTAATTAGTCGATCAATTATCAGAGGGTCAAACAGCTGTGTACCAGGTGTCAGTCGATAGTGCATACCTAACAATGAAGAACTGAAATGATCAAGATGACGCAAGCTACAGCGGAAAAATCGATAAGATAACGATAATGACGTATAAACTTGTGGAGTATTTTAGTTGTCAAATTCGGGGAAAGTCGCTCGAAACGTTTTTGGAATGACCATTATAATCTGGACAAATTTGTGATATCAATTTTAATCAAGACTGTACACTTGGACACAGAATTTCTGGGAACAAGAGGTGGTTAAATGGGCCTCTTGCGTATACTTTTAGGAATCCATGTGTTGCCATTGGTTGTACCAGAAGGTATTAGAATTATGAAACCATTTGTACAAGTTTGATATCGAGGCAGGCTCGGTGGTTTAAGGTTCCAGGTATAATGACAGGTTCGTTTATTCTTTATGTTCCGTGCAGCTCATAATGAATGCATTTTGTCGTGCGATGTTTAACTCTAGAAAGTTCGCATAGGCACGTGATAAGTGACATATTAAGGGAATAGAAAGTATATTTTGGATGACTGAAAATGAAGGTAAATCTAATGGTATTGCTTTGGAAAAATTCTTGCCCGACGAACTAACCACCATGAATTGCAACATACTAGTTAGATTTTAAAAAAAGATTAGGAAAAAAGAAACTTAGTGTTATGCTATTTATTCCGTAGCAGGTGATACTTACCTCTTTCCTGCAGGAATGAAACTGCATAGAATAGTGCGTAACCATGATTAACAAATGGACGAATGCATAATTGAAAGCGATGAACTAATTTGCTGACTGATAAATAGCTCTTTATAAAGATGAAAGTTAACCCACATTAGTCAGCCAGTTTACCCGTGTCAACCTTCAAGCCAAAAACAGACACAATTCAGTCGTATCATCTTGCAGTCTTCAAGCAAGCGCTTGATGATTCTGTTCTGTTGTTGTCTGAACCTGCACTAGAGAATTTGCAGTCTATTAAACCGTTACTGTTCTAAACAGCTCGCGTAGGTTCAACAGATCTAGAAGGCAGTTTGTCGAGTTATCTGTTTTCGGTTGTTCATCATTGTGTCAAACATTGTGACGCTTCATATTCCCACATGTTTAAAGGAAGTATAGTGATAAACAAGTTGTCAAGTAATTGCTTCAAACGATTATGAATTCTAGAGCAAGTAAACTACTAAACTGGCTTTTGGAGTTGTCAGTTAGGCAACGGGTCCCGGGCTAACCTTAGAGCTGAGATAGTTTTCATGATGCATCAATTTGAATTGCTAAGTTGAATTCAAATGGCTCTCGGGATGGCTTGAATACACTAAGTGACTCGCTTGATATGACAGCTAATAAGTAAAGAATGAACTGGGAGGCCGTTTCTGGTGAGACCTATTACCATTATGAAACAAAGCGTGCACAAATTGTGTTCGTAATGGATTTCGCGCCGACTGTTATCACATACGTGGGATGAGGTATAAGTGTCTTCAGAAAAGTGTGCTTGATCTGACGGCCGATACGATCCGCTCAATACGAACAATTGACAGCGCAGGAATAAAGAAAAGTCATGCACTTACACAACGTATCTTCGAGTTGTACGCAAACGACTGGATTAGGTCTTGACGAGATTCGAAATCATGCAGCATCGTATATCCAAGGAACAATCCAGGGAACAGTAATTTTCACGACTCGAGCTATGAATATATTTTATTTTGCATGTGCTTCTTAGTGGAAATATTTGAGAGAAGATTCAAAGCCAACCACCTTTGTGCAGTAAACTGAAGTGTTCTCTACTAATCCGACAGTTTCAGTACTTTCAGGTGTGATAGGTTCAGCAATATATTTTTGACCGTTCATGCTGGGTTTGTTTTGTTGAGGGAAGGTCTCCGATTCAACAGTGTGTCCGTGGTCTCCGTGTAAGTAATCAAAAATGAAGCCGTTTATTATGTGTGGGAGTGCAAATGTCAAGCACGCTTGTACGCAACGCAGACTTGGGCTGTAATCCTGGGACTCATGTCCCAGACTGCTGGTGATGAAAGCAAGAATACACAAAACGATCACTAAAGCTTTAGGCTAGACTAGGAAGAATGTCACGAAGAAAATTCGCGAAAACAGCTGGCAACTTTGCAGACGGTGAGTGTATCACTGGTAACTATGAGCCGTGCTGGTCAAAGGTGTCCCCAGATATTTTCAGCCATACTTAGAGAGGTACATTGTGGTAGACGCTTCCTGCTTCGAAGAGTACAAGGCAGAGCCAACAAAGACAGTTAATGTCTATTGCCGTTGATGGTGAAGATGGTGCTTTCTGAAATAATCTTAGACAAGCCGTAAAACCGCTCAGATGATCAACGGACCCAGTATGTGTAATTTTGCATTATCAAGGAAGATAACTACTGATTTTCAAAGTTATTTCATATTACTACCCGATTGGCTGTGAAAAAATCTCAAACGTTTTGTGTTCAAAGTTGTATTTCCTAATCAAATGAGTCAATTAAGAGCCTTGAAATTTTGTTATCGACTTCTCATTACTTACGTGGCCCATGCGGTTTGTAACGTTTTTCATTTGAGAAGCTTACTACGTTCTAGCAACAACAGAGTATTCCGGAACAAACTTTTTATTCCTTTTGAGGAATACGACATATGTTTCCAGTTATCTCTTACCAGTTGCTTCGGAATAATGGCTGTACGAATATTCTTCATTTTAATATGCAACTGGTTAACATAGGTTTTCAATCCATTGTTAAACAACAATGATATAACATCGAAGGTTAAATCGTCTGATAATTGTGAACGCCTACACCGTTTTCATTTAGCCGTTATCTTGAGCATCACTGGACAAGCGTGAATTGTGAAAGAATTGGGCGTGACGAAAAATAACACACCACAAACATTGGCGCCTTGAATATATAAAACATGAAAGGAAAATATTGCACACAAATTGAACCTGTCAGGATATTTCATGCCACAAATGCAAGCAAGAACTTAAAATTACTTAACAAATTTGTGATTTCATAGATGTATAACTTCCAAAGGTATTCAAGTACTAACATGACATCTGGGTTTTTAGATTCCTTATCAAGTAGCCAAAGTTTGATGTTTATGAAAACTTCTATGAGTTTATGTTAGAAATTGAATAAACCACATGACACGTGTGCGTCTAACGATGAGGCGCAATGTGTGGCCGAAAACAAGTACAGTAATGTCTATTTTTGGTTAAAATATCTAAGAAGTAAAGATCACAGATGCGTTAGATTAATGCTACATCTTTTTTGAGAAAACCCTTTGCGTTCAACTAAGAGATTGCACATAGATGAATCCTGACCGACCGTATGTAGATTGTTATGGAGTGGTAATTAAACAATAAAAAGTGGTTTTACTCCTTACAGAAAATCTGTGAAAAGTTGTGACAAAACGTTTGTACGCTAAATTATCTTTGTGGGCACTGCATAATACAATGTTTTATAAATATACATAAATTTTCTCAAGACCAGATCACGTGAAGGTTTGTTCAATAAAAGAAGCTTTATTTACATTAGTCTTGCAGGGACTGCACGTCTTACGCATGGATGAGTCACATCGTAAACCTGTCAAATGAAACTGTTCTCACAAATGTGCAGTGAACAATCATTTAATCCATAACCGGCCATCACTGAGATGCGTAAGAAGATGGTGTATTTTTGCCTTCACAAAACTTATGGCACCTTACAAGCAAACTTATGCGCGCATGAGATGACACTGCGCAAATTAGCACAATGCTAGACAGTAATCAGCCATCCGTTTGTGAAAATACATTGAGCATCAAACGTGAGTCATGTAAGTTGGTGAAAAAAGAAAGGTATATTAACGTGTTCGGTTCAAACCGTCAAAACTAAGCACGATAACATATTCAGTTCATTCTTGCCACTCTACCGTCATCAGAAGGACAAAGTGTACCAGTTGCAAATATGGACGCACCATCATCATATAAACCTTGTACACCGTACACCAGTGGTTTTATGCGTACCAGAGCTTAGAATATCGGTGAACAGCCGGCGATACAAATGAAAAATTCCTCAGGCCTCATGGCGGTTGCTTCTACCCGGTGATTTTACCAGACACTTTTTCGTGTCTACTAAATTAGCCAGAGTAGTACTATACATGTTGGTTCAGTCTAATGTTTTGGCATTAATGTACACTACCGATGATCCTCAGTAAGACGCCTCTCAGAATGCAGAAGACAGGATCAGATGAACCGTGTTCACATTTTAAAATATACTGACCTTGACTACTCAGAAGAGTTATCAACATTACTACTCTGTGAGTACAATAAGTGAGATGATGATTATCTAATCGTTTGGTTCCTCACGGAATTTTATCGATCGAGGCCAACGGGACAGGCATTTAGTCCCAACTAACGGCGGCCAGATGACCTGAGTGTTACTCCACTACATAAATCTCTGAGTTCATGGAAAAAATCACTCGCGCATCGGTCAACACTATCGGTTTCCAAATATATCGACCAGAGATTAATGTCTTACCAGATCAATAATACACAGAACTACCTCTAATACATATGTGTCCTTTTATAAAGCGAGCCTCAGAAAAGATATGAAAATCAAAGTTACACTTTGAAAGAAAGTTGAGAAAGGACAAATGAAGAATAACCTATCTGTTTTACTTTATCTGTCAGTGACGAAGAAACGACCGGCTCGAAGTCGCCACTTACCTGGAAGGATTCGATACGGTGTTTCTGGAAAATCGATGAAAACAGACTAATTATTCCACAGTTATGCGGGTTTTGCATTTGTCAAGATAGTGTGTACTCAATAAAGCAAAACTGCTGTCACTTAAGCATATGTATCCTCATTACAGTCACCAAACGTTCACCGCAAATCCTGGGATCCATATCACTTCATTAACATAGCTTGCCGGACAATATAATTAGGATTTATTTATTCGATAGCTCTGTACAAACTGTATTTACTCAGTTATGAATTGTGTCACTACAAACCCAGGCGCGAAATTGTTTTGAAGCGTGAATTTCAATAACTTGACCGTAGTTGTTGACAACTGCGTTCGAGTGATATATAACAACGGCGCTGCCTCACAAACAACATGTTTTTACCAACATCGCTTTTCTGAGAAGTGACGCTGATTGTCCACTAAAAGCCGGATTCGGTATTCGTCTTTTAACAACTACGACAACCGTACCTGGTGTATGAGAACAGGTTTTTTCTCTAGTAGCACTCACAGACCAAGGGGATTTGTCATCTGTTTCTCTGGAGATGATTGTTGCAAGCAAAATTGTACAGTTCATAAGCCGCACAGAAACATAAATTGTATTGAACAACATGTTGTACACAATTTATTTACTGACGTGCGCTTGAATTCATACCGTCCGTCATTTTGTATTGTCCTACAATCTTCATTGGAATCATATTTGTAGGTCAGCTTTGTGTCTGTTGATGCACTTAAAGTACACGTGAGTGCAAACTAGACTGAGCAAGGCTGAGGAATGCAGGCACGAGGGTGAACAACAAAGGATATTCAGATTGAGATCCGGTTCAACAATGACTGTGGACAAATAGCACTTGATTACTGGAATGCTTTCTTGATCACTGAGTACATTCTGATCAATCAAATTTATCAATCCTATTTTGACTCCATTACTCGGAGCCGCTAGCTTACCGAAGCTGTCCAGTACCAAAAACGCAAAGAAATTAGTAAGTACGTAGCATGCTGACAAACTCTAGAAAAGAACTCAAAATAACAACGTGTTAAATGTTAACTGGCGTCAATTTTTCATCTATGTAAGCTGGACCATATAGGTTTTCTTACTCAACTCAAAGGTGAAGGAGCGACATTTATCTACTTAAGATTTGTGCAAACAAAATAGGGTTGCATTTGTTTTCTTTAAAGCCAATGTTTCTTCATATTTGCAATGGGTGAGATAACCAGTAGATTTAATGAAATTCTAACTAGTAATACCAATACGAACTGATAACCTTAACATTTGTTTTCCACACAAGGAAGGTTGATTAAAAGACAAGAAAAAATACCGGAACGGAGCAATCAATCAGACAATGTACATGGGTTGATGAAACAAATGATCGAGCTATGTTTCAATAAAACCCAAGCGATACAACAACAACAACAAAAACAGAAGATTCATGAGATATCACCACCCAGGTGTGCTGGCACTGTGTGCGCATACAACAATCAATTACTTAAGTGAAAAATAATTTGGGTTTGTTAACAAAGTTTGCGGTTGGGTTTGGAATGCGTAATCAATAACTCGTCTCCTGAGGAGATATTTTGAAATCCATTACCCTGGAACCATCCACAGCATTTTGAACTCTTACAGTTAGAAACATAGATATGACCTCTCCAGTTTCACTACAAACCATGTTGGCACTTACTAAGACTGTTGAGAAACATACCAGTACAGAATCGTTGATCGGAGATAAATTCAAACCCAGGGATAATAGTAAAACCAAATAAGGTTTTGACAAGATCAATGCTTACAAAATATACTACACCTAGGGTCCACGTCTGGTAAAACTTGTCCAGAGGTAATTGTGGATGACAGCTCAAAGGTCCACCACGGTATAGAATCGTTCTTACTATTATGTACTACTCAATCACTCAGGTATGGAATGAGTTAGTTACACATTCAAAACTTTATTCACTCTGTATTCAAACAGGAATCTACCCTCACTGCAATGTATTCGTCATCTTTTCACCAATATTTCATGAGTTACGAAGTTTACAGAGGTGTAAGCTTTATGCCGTTTTACGTCTGGGTGTCCATTACTGACACAGCTGTACAACAGCACCTTTTCCCTATTTCCTGATAGAGAGTAAGGTACACATGGGATAACGTTTACATCGGTTACTTTTTTCATTTTGATGTACAGGCTCCAGTTTGAAAATCTTCTTCTCCCATCTCTCAGGAAAGATGGACCTGTTACTATCCCTGGTGTACAAGCTTACAAACTTCGGGAATTTCCTGAGGGTGTCTGAATAGTACCTATTTATTTCAGAATAAATTAGACTACACCGTACAAGTCAGTTGATGCCACCATTATTTCAATACACCTGAGGCTGTGATCTTACTTTAGACTGAGTCAAAATAACACACTAGATATGTACAGTTAGTGTACAGTTCCAGCTTTTATAACTAATGAGACAGAAGTAAACTCATTCATTACTGATCCTCAACTAAATGTGCAAAGCCACTAATCATTTCAAAAAAGTTAAACAAATGAGGTGTTTCTAGAAAAGATATCCAGAGAAAGTAATTGCTCATTATAATGGCCAACTTCACCAATAGAAATATCCAGCCCATAATAATCAAAATAAGCCGGATTTTGCCTCTTGCAGGTTATCTTATTAACTTATATCAAATGAAAATATCAGAAATCTGAAAATTCAGATCGTAGCACCATTAGACAATATTTGCAATCTGACTTTAATCAAAATTTTCAACGAATTATGAATATCTGAAAATTTCACTGAGACCCATTGTTACAAAACAGCTTGGGAAGAGAATTTAACACAGATGATTCATCCATGTCATGAATCCCGTTAAACTAAAACACGAGGCCGTAAGATCTATTTCGCTGCCTCTCATTTATTGAAAATACGCAGTTCTCCGTCATAACCTTTACAGGGATAATTGGATCTGCCCATTTGGGTCCAGTATTCATCTATTCAGAGAGACCATATATTTGTGGACTCTATGAATGTCGAATATCTGAGGCTACTGTGAACAAATATCTTGATTTTGCTGCCCATTTTTTTATGGTAATTTCAGAAGAGGACACATTCGACCGTGTAATAATGACGAATAAAATTAAAAATTTTCCGGATAAATAAACATGTTCATTTTGAAGACCTCATACAAGTTACACCACACAGCACTACGGATGTTACCGTTGCACAAATTGCATAATATTACAGTTGATGCATGAATCATGGAAATTCTTCCAAGTGTCTAGATATGCTCATTTGGTTGATTGGCGACAGGTTAACCAACAACGTTATATGAAAAAGCATGGAATTAAATTTGAATTTCTGCTGTGCCAATAATTCCCAGTGTAGATAAGTTCCAGCAAGAAAAAAACTCATATCTTATAATACTTAAAAAGAGAAGATCGAAAAAGTCTATAGGAAAATCGAATCTACAGCCAGACCTGATTGGTTTGCTGGACGAATAAATGTGAATGTTCTTAACCAACGATTATGGAATTGAATCATGATCAACAAACCAGTGATAAAATGTTTGTTTCACGGTTATGGAAAGAAGAATGAAGAAAGTATCCGACGTCAGCATTCTGCACCAAGTTCTAGGATCAACAAGAGTCTGTATTCCGTGAACAAGACGTCCAAAATGTACGGCTGTTAATGATTACTACCTCAGCCTGTCAAATCCACGTGTGAGATAATGGAAAACTGTTTTAAACTTAAAATTTTACTTGGTTTGCAATGCGTTTTGTCAGGGATAAAAACTTATCGCTGTTATCATCTTTCATTTAATTTTTAATTGATAGCAAAATATGCGCATTAACCTCAACGGTAGTTTCGGAAACGTGCGAACTAATCAAAGACTTTAGAAAAATTGATCTTACGCTCTAATGATGTTCATCCCAACGTCAAAACAAACCTTGGACTAGAAGTTGAAAGTTGACCAGTTGAATGAATGTGTCACACTGTCTTGGAAGGTCCGCATTGTTTGGTCAGAAAGTTTGGTTTGTAAACGCCAACTCAATAAAACACAAATCTAGATGCATTTAGTGCCAGATGCTGTCTAGTGAAATTAGACATCACTGTTAAATATGATCCATTTGGCAAGTACGTGCAAGCGAGATATTAGACTGGTAAACACGTGTAATATTGCTGTGATGTTCATGAAGATCAGATAAAATTAGCTACCTTATAGACTTGAACAACCCAGTGAACTACTCAACACTAAGTCTAAGGGATGATACGGATTTATCCTGTCTTACCAGAACCCAGTATTACTCCTGCTGGATTTTATTCACACAGCACATACTTCTCTGAACCGGAAGCTTTCCCGGTCCTCATAGTGGTGGTGAGATTGTGTCGTTAACTACTATAATCAACTTAGGTTTTCTTGTTCAGGTCGTTGCATCCAAATTCCCAGAGTACCCGCATGCGAACAGTAGTCAGGCTGCCTAATCGTGTTCAAGGTAGCATAACAATAACACATTCAACCGACCTGATAAACAGTCTTGTAATCAGGACCACCCAGTTAACTGAAAGTGACTGTTTTCATTGAATATCCAGTATGGTTCATATTTACTTTGAACGTAACACAGTAGTAGGAGAACAGCAGTTCTTACAATCAACAGCAACTTATATAATCCAACTTGGACTGGGTTTTGCACTTTTGGTGAGCCTCAACAGGAGCAAAACTCAAGCAAAGTGCCGTCAGTGACGACTGATCCATCTTACATGCGTCTAACAAAGTCAGAAACAAATACTCGTGTTATATAAAATTTATTGACTCTGGATGTGAACATGGTTCACAACTGTGACTGATCTCTGCTTGAACTCTTGCACCTGTTCGCCTCAGTTTTTGAAACAACTTACCTGTTCTCACAAATTAACACGTGATCAGCAACCGACGCTCGTCATCTGAATGAAACAAGAGATGAAACTTCTGCATGTCGTTCATTTGTCTAAATACAGAAGAACAAGTAATAGCGTACACTGTACCTTCGATAGTGGGCTGTTTGATAGAAAAAGACTACGGAAGTGTCCGTATTCAGTTGACTTTTTTATCTCAAAATCTCACTTTTAATTCAGATAATCGGAATGCAGATAAAATTCAGCTTTTCAGTAATCATCATTTTTTATGCGGATAATGTACCGCATGAAATTATCGAATTAAGTCATACCGTTAATGGCTTAACATCGTGTGAAAACAATCAGTCAGACCGATTTTGAAATTTCATTTGTTGATTGTTCACAAGGTCAAACTGTGAGGTTCCGACATCATTAGTTGCTTGCTAGAAAATTCCGCTTGTTAGAAAGGATGGTTGTGTGTATAAACTGTTAATAAATTTGGCTTTTTGACCCTGTTGCCTTGTGCTTGTGTATGTGACATCGATCAGGTACACACATGTGCTATCATCAGTGTTACTGGAAGCGGGCAATAGAAAACACCACTTTCAATTTAGTCACCTAGACTGTCTTTTATCGCCAAGTTGAAACTAGCTTACGACAGAATTGTTTGAACCTATCGGTTGTACGCAATGAAGATATTTTCCTGAGGGGTCTAACACGACTGGAGATCTGTTACAACTAGATTGCCAAATATGCGGAATCGATCTGTCCAAAAATAGTGAGTAAAAATGTCCAAATTCACAATCCACCTGGTTTTATTTGTGGAGTGGGTGAAATGTGTATTACTACATATTTTGTAGACGATTTAAGTGGAAGATTACTTTGAATCCAACTGAATACAGTTGTCTCAAATTGATACGTTTCTCCGAATCACTGCTGTTTTATTCTTAGGTTTATGGAAACTGCCTGTTGTGGCTTTCATAACGATAAAGAAAATGAAAGCTTTTATGTGCACTTGTCAGGTAAGATATCCGCCAAACCACATCTGTCAAACTTGTGGCAAGACAAATTTATCATCACCACAAAAAACACTGATAGAGCACAAAAAACACAATACACACAGAGAGCCTAATTTTAGCTGGACGATGTGCATCAGGCCTAATAATCAATAGCATTTGCACAGGCAACAAAAATGTGTTTAATAAAACACGTTTTCAAAAGAATTTCCTTTTTGAACTTTACTTCTGTCGTGAAAAATGACAATCAGCCGCCCGTTTCTCACTATCCTTGAACAAGAGAAACAATATGCATATAACAAAAGAGATTGAAATATATATAAACAAACAAGACAAAATCCAGCACTTACTTGACAAATGAAGCATTCTGTTGACGACGGAGGTGTGTAATAACGCAATTACTGGGAGAATGAGCAGAATAAAATAACCAGAGGTTTTATGGTCAAAAGTATACCCGGGTTATGATCAACAAAGTTCAACGTTCTTATTCCTGATCCGTACAACTGCAATTGTTATGATCTTGTTTTTCACACAGTTTCGTTTTTGAAAAGTAGACGCTACAGTCAGTTAGAGATAACAATATATTTAGGAGAAAATCAGGTTAGATTGGGCGGCAAATTGAAGTTCATGGTTAACGAAAATAGTACGGCTGCTCTCTTTGATGCGATCTATAATGACGTAGTTAACCGATTTGGGGATTTCTTTATTGAGGATCGTCAGTTAGATATTTTTTTGTATAAACTCAGAAATCTGAACACTGGTAGAAAATAATGTTCGGATCGATGATGTAAGTAATCTTTGCCGCAAACTGATTACGGACATCCTGATCCCTGCGGCTGCTTGTTTTATATTGTGTGCAATTCGGAAAGTGCTGTTTTAATGGATAATCTTTTTGTCCATCAGGTACTAAAGGGAGAATGGAAATGTTTTCTGGTTGTTGGTGAATATATCCTTTCTCTAGTTACAATAATCACTCCTCCACTAATAATCTGTAGGACAATTTCACTTGTCCGTGGGCTTCTTTTCGGATATAGACGGATTCCACTCAATATTTGAAACAACCTACTAAAACAACTTTTGCATGTAAGATTCAAAGTGTGAACAGTGACTGTTTCAAATAGACTGATGTTGTACACTTCCTACCGATCCACAGGTTTAACGGGGCTAAATTAAAAAAAGGTTATTTCCATCCGGTATGAACAACAGTCACACCGAACACAGCAATTTTCATACTGTATCTTTAATGTCAAAAATACTGCAATGCAAGAACCGGAAGTAGGTTGGATATTCATCGACACCGGGTTAGGCGTTGAAATTTACACAGCAGTGACCTTTGATGATCTGTCGAAAGTTGTGCTCATTATACCGACCGTCTTAAAAACAGCAACTTTACTTATAAAACGAGCGCTTTCCAATTCAAATACTGTCTTGAGAATACAAAGGGAAACGGCCGCAGTAACAACCCTGTATGAGAAAGTCTTCTAGAAAAGTTACGGCCTTATGATCTCGATTTCTTGCGATGTATGTAGAAAGCAACTACCTGCTGTGCCCTGGGATCAAAAATCAATGGCTTATTCCGAAATGGCAACATTCAGGCACTCACTTAGGTCCCAACTCATTGAATACCTACAGCGTCTTCAAAGAACCAACAAATCTAATCCATGTACGAAAAGTGTTGGACACGCTGGGGCACGAAAATCGTCGACAGTTGTTCAGAGATTTATCATTCAAATGTAAAATCACAAAGTGGCTCTTTTGACCGTTTTTACTTAAAAGACGGATGAGATTTACACATAGTTTCACGAACTCCTACATATTTCTCACACACTTCTACAGATGATCAAGCATATGGTAAGTTTGTATGAGAAACTCACGTGGTCGGAGAACTACAGAGGTAGCCAGTCACCGTGAAGCAACAAGCAAACTGCCAGTCTGAACCAGTCATTCGCCTAGGTTGATCAAACCATTTACCACTGTTAGCTCGGCGCCAACTACGTGCGTGTCAACTGATACGAGGTTCGTTGAAAAACGGCGTTTTGAGGTTGGAATTGGGTTCAAACTAAAACATACAGCATGGCGATACAATCAAGTTTTGAGTACCCCACTTCTTGCTGGCCTCACGACAGCCGCCAATTGGGGCGACAAACTTTGCAAAATATAATTATTGTAAACGTGACGGGCTGGTGCACTGCACAGGTTTAATATACAATTTAGAATAATATTGCAAATAGGCTTGTTCAGCCAACACGGTGTTAAAGAATTAGTCGAATATTCCACGTGTACATTGTATAAACGAGGAAGTTGTTCTGCTGAAAACTTAAAATATTCTGATCCAGTCAGGAAACGAAATGCGAGGCAAATTATCCTAACTTTTACAATATTTTTTTATATTTGCTGACTATTGGTTATAGGGAATTAACTCATTCAAATGACCAATAATGCTTTCCCAATCAGTCGACGACTTTTACCAACTCACTCGTAAAATCATAGTTTTGCCTCACACAATTGTACTGTTTTGAGATGATTTCTGTTTATTATTGCAGCAACCAGTTTATAAAGTACGGTACAGTCTATAATCTTCTGGTGAACATCAGCATCTCAGCTTTCTAGCTAATCTTACACATTCTTTCCGAGGGCATTGTTTGTGTTAAATGACGTAAACTTCATGATCGTTCACGCCGAGTTGTCAGTCTCGTCTCGACAGCAATGCTCATTTCGCTCCTGTGATGCGCCCTGATGTCCACAAATAGTTTGTGATAGTCTCTGTTGTACTTGTACGCATTTTGGCTCCCCGTGTACAATCAGCCACATAAGTTGTAATACTATTCTTATTCACGCGGATGGTGTACATACCTGTAGCGTAAAGTGAAAGGAACAAATGTCAAGCAGAGCGCCACACAAGCTATCCTTGACGTGAGCAATTGGATTCTTTGTCAGAATGGCAGCAACGCATGTCAGTAATCTTGATCTATAATGGGTTTTCATGTCGTTCGACGTCTACCTGACAGGTTAGCCTTAAGGCATCACTTCAGCCTGGGAGCACCACAGCAACTTGGAATCGGTGTGTGGTATCAACGCGATCACATTTTAATCCTCAAAAATAAACATTGTAGGGAAGATTTCCCCATGTTTTATGAAAACTTGGTTCCAACTACTCACTAAAGTGAAAGATGTTGCACATCCAACAGATAAAATATTTCATGTGGTGAGAATAACATCTTGAGAACCGTTGTTCTTGACTGAATTCAGTTGAGTTCCTTTAATTTAAACATACCATAGCTTCGTTGGTCGATTAAAATGAGCATTTCGAATGACTGCTCAGATCATTCATGTAGTTGGAGATCTACCTAGGCGTACTCAGAAGCTAGGAGCGTACGAGTGTCTTACGTAACAAAATGGAACAACTAACGTAAAAGGACAGCAGTTTAAAGCAGTACATGTGATTTGATATTGGCTAAACATGGTAGAGGTAACTCCTATATGAAAACAGTTTCCACAAGGCGATGTTTGATACCAAAGCAACGGCGACCGCTCTGAGCTTCAAGCAGCACGAAAACCGTGTAAACTGCTGTCGTACGTTATGTCTCAAAAAAACTGCCGGACAGCAGATGCGAAGCCAAATACTGTAACAGGGTTATTCATCATCTATTCACGCCATAAACATTTATAAGAAGTGAAAGGTTGCAGCGATATGTGAGTGATATGCAGCTAGTGTCAACAAGATCACATCAGTGTCTACCAGTGATCAAAACGCCAGCCAACAGTCTTACTCGTCTGCACATTTCGAAAGTGGAGTCAACAAGTTGAAGAGTTACAGTGACACCATTGGGGGCATTCGAAAAGTTCGCACACTACTTACAAGCGTGTGTGCCTTGCATTTTGCATAAGATAAAAAAGTCGTGTCACATATGAGGTCAGTACTGCGGTGAAAAACGCAGTTATTACACGAAAGCACTGCCGGAGTTCTAGACTCGACCGCGTCAAAGTTATGTACAACTGGCAAGCATTGATAAAAAGAAACTTGAGCCTAATGGTTCTTTTAGAAAGGGGTTGACTGCAGAATCCAGGAGAATGGGAAGGCCACAACCAGTCATGATAGATGTGCAAATTGTAACAATGTTTCTTCTTGTTGCGTCCGCAAAAGACCCTCGGACAGCAATTTCGCTTATTGCGCAAACTCGCGTACAGGTCATGTCAAAAACTAAACCACAACCGCGTGCACTCATTTGCACGACAGACATGCACTCACATACATTGTGTGACAGTACGTTGTCAGTCGCCTTGATGAAAGTTCTCACACAGCACGTATACACTGTTCCGATAGTCTCTTCTCGTCCGTCGTGTTCGGGGCTTGTCCTTTTGTTCATGAATGTCGCCTGTGGGTAATGTACTACTCGTGAGTAGTATACTACTCACAATGAAACTGCTTGTTATACAACACTC
>QNGE01000092.1:45736-78076 GCA_008508345.1 Paragonimus westermani | reverse complement strand
GTGTTGCTGAGCCTTGCTAATTTTAAGCTAGGTACAGCATACTGGATTGCGCAATATTTGGGGTTCAAAGCAAGATGTTTGGCTACATCTTGTGTACATATGTACGATTTCGAAGGATGCAGGTGATCAACTGTACGATGATTTTCGTAGTTAGGTCGCAAACACTTCATTACAACACTGGGTCAAAGTGTTAGCAATTAAGTACGGCGAGTTGCAGTTGTTGAAACTGACGAATTTTCGTCTTGACCTATTACGAGTAGACGACCTTTTCATTTAAAACCTAATTGGCTAGGCCTTATTACCACTGGTTGTTTGAAATGAGAACTGCGTAGTCACCTCCTGTTGCCTGAAGCCATTTGGCCAGAAATCCGATGATTCCGTTTCCTTCGATTTTGTCTTTTAAATCAAAGTTACCCTGGCTATTCACGGTTGTTTATGAATAGCTACCATATTAGTTACAACTTATTTTGGCTTCGTTAAGAACGATTATCTGTTGTTAATCATTGACCCCCGGGTTGGCACTTTCTCGTGGATTTCTTCAGCATTTTGAACGTGCTCTTTGGGCTATTTTGTTTCGAGGTTCTAGTGGGACGCAAACCAGCAAGGTGGCTTTGTCTACCTGGTCCTGTCCGAAGTTTTCAACACTTCCAGCTGCGTTGGTGTCTCTCAAACAATATCCTGTCAATCGTTCGGTGTGTCGCTTCGCCAAGAGCGTTGTTGTAACAGATATCCAGTTTCGGTTAGACAGATCGAAGCATACAATTAATCTTGGATGAATGTCAGTGACTACCAACAAGGAGGTCTATTTTCAAGGCTTGCATTCTTTAACACAACGTACACATCTGATATCCGGACATTTCCATAGAATCACTCACTTCCCGCACTTCTTCACCATTCTGCGCTTCTTGTAGTTTGTTGCGGCTGCATGTGTATAACAGTTACAGCCGCGTAGTCATTTCCAAGCAAATTACGGTTACCATGAAAACATCACATCACGTCAACCTTGGTAAACTCATATGTAAACTATCAGATTGCAATAACTCTAAAACTGAGTTGAAACCCGTTCCAAATTACATGCCTTTTAAAACTCGCGATAATCTATAAATGGCTGGCGGAAATCGTCTGCCTATACAAACATACAAAAACTACGTTATGATGAACAGTATACATCTGTGCATTAAACCCCGCATTCGGTTTCCTTACACAAAGTTTATTTATCCATTTTTCACACAGCCCTCGAGAATGTTGGCATTGAGCAAAAACGAGGATCCGATGCCTTGGTTTCACTGGCACTGATTGCAATAGTAGTCGCAACCATCATGGAACTGGTTCTGTTCTCCCGATGTCGTAACAAAATCCGGTTACTGTTCATTCTAATCATATTTTTAAACTGTTGTGCATGTGAGTACAACGCGTGTCTCGGACTGTCCTAATGCCACCTTGTCAAATAGCTAACACAAATTGGCGGTTACATTAATCTATTTCGCAATCTGTCTGAGAGAGTGAATTATTTATGTTAGTTTTGTAAGTTTTACGGAAGAAAACTAAGTAGTTTGCGCTCGCCTAATTGCACAGTTCACGATGGGAAAAAGCGTTATTTTTCAACCGCTAAAACGCTGGCTGTTTATGTTTAATAAATTACAACTGCCATGCAAGATACAGTTTGCGTACACTTCAAGTCAAGGTCGACTGTTGAGTTCTAAAACAAAATGTAGCCATCTTTTTGCGAAATGTTACCTCTTACTTATTTTGTGCAGACGCCCATCTACAGATTCATTTAGTCAGCAACAGCTGATTACCGCTTGATTAACGGTTTTTCGTAGTTTCCACTTACAGAGGGGAATATTTTGCACTGTGATACGTTGCAGCGGAGTCTGTCAACAAAGCAAAATCCGTATTATCCACTTCTCACATTCATACACGTTTCGCGTGTTTGTATCTATGAACGGGACTTTCGGATCACATCACGGCAGTACCTTCACCCAAAAATTCATGTGCACTTATACCCTGTTATGTAGGTTTGGCTGACTTTTCCTGTCATGGATTTTCACTCGTTGTTTCTTGCACCTGGACCGATTTCTGTCGGTGATGCCCCGCTTGAAAGCTCATGTGGTTTGTAACAAATATGCCTCGGTCCTAGGCGATATTGTAACTGTGCTTTGAAGTAATTCACCGAGTAAAACTAATCACGTTGCTGACTTGGTCACAAGTCCCACTGGCTCCTTCTTCAGAAAACTTGCTCAGACTGTGATAGGTTGCCAAATATTCTTCAGCACCTCATCAAATGTGGGAATCTTAGTTAACTTAAGAGCTCTTGTTCTCTTTACAGATGATGTTAAGGAGTCTGTTTCACCGCCCTTTAAAATTGTGTATACCTGGGACCGATGTCTCTGATGTGCCACAGACATGTATGTACGTGGCCTGTGATCTTAAACGGGAGCTATTTCCGTGTACTATCTCACGTCGTATCTCCGATTATGTCGACGCTATAGTACTGTCCTCCGTTCGAGTGCATGGTGTTGCAGATGGTAATGTTGCCAGTACACTAACAGTCTGCCACTAACCGTAAACAGAAACATCCAACAGTAAAGCACAGTGAACTCATTACACTTTCCTAGTTGAGTTTCTCGGAAGCTATCTCCACGTGGTCCGTCCCAAAAAAATTATCTTCATTCTTCATCAGTCGAGAAGATGATTAGGTTGTGAGTAAACCCCTGCACAAATTATGAGTCTTAGTAGATCATTCTGATAGGGATCAAAACTGGCAGTGAATCTTTATTTCATCAGCTGTGTGTTTTAAACAGACTATTTTACTGCAACTGGTTTGATATTCCTTAATGTGCGAATTTGGGCTAGCCAAGTCTATTCGTTGTAGCACTTATTCTAGTTTTCTGCATATCCAGACATTGTGTTAGAGGATATTACGTCTTCATCCTCGTACATGATCACTCATTTCTGTCTTTTACTGTCAGTGGTAATTGTCGACAACGGAATGTATCCTTGTGAGAGGTAGCTCCGTGTCTTCCTGCGAGTGTAGCACAGGTTTCTGTATTAGTGGCTTCTAGAATGTATCTTCAGTCTTCAGTCGGTTTAGTTATCTGGAAGCTTTACAAAATCGGCAGGTTTCGTTTGCTATTTTAGTCAACAATACCGGCAAAGAAAACGAGCTACTGATCCGTTAAACTACATTTTCCCTATCGACTTCAACTGCCTCTCCATTCACTTAGAACACGCCCGTGGCCGATCAGGCATCAACGTCGTCAGGACACCTCACGAGCAAACGGAAACGGTTAATTGGCACGGATTCCTTCCTGATGCCGAAGTCTACCCAGATTACTCAGTCCTTTTGTTCTTGAATCATCCTGAATGAGATTCACCTGCATATTGGTCTGCATTTCACAGTTAGCTGCAGAACTATGGGAAGTTTGATTAACTTACAAAATCCGTATTCTTCATCCCCACTAGCAAATAGATGAACGGATTCGTTGACATATTGCTCAACGACTTAAGAGTCAAATCTCGGTAGATTATTGACGGCAACCTTACCCCGTCGCCTTCTTTTTATATAAGCTCACAAAATCCTCTTTGATAAATAGCTCACTCCTCTCTAGATCGTTAATCACCTTCAGCCGACTTAGCAGATCAGGACCTATTACCGCTTACCTCAAGATGTCCGTCAGTGGCGCTGTGCAGCATAGCTTGACACCAATTATCTGGATCTCATCATTTTGAATTCTCAGTAAACTGAACGCTTACTCCAAACGAAATTACGGTCTAACTAACTGGCGTAACAGTCATTACATCTGATACGTTTGTAAATGATGCTCAAGACATTGTGCTCACTTTGACGGAGGTTCTCTATTCCTTAACCAGCGCTTCTGCTCGATGAATACTTCCATGTCTGCCTGTAACATAGGAAAAAAACGTCTCTTACAAGAGTCACAGACAAAATGTCTCAGTCTGTTAAAAATGAGACTGCGATTCCTGTCAGTTCGGTCACATTCCCAACTTGTTTGCAGCATTCCTTGCTTCAGATTTTTCTTCGCGCTTTCCAGCATTCTTGTTAGCTGCGCTGTTCCACTCACGAGGTCGCTGATTTCCAGTTATTTGGCTTCTACTCATGTGAAAAAAGGTTGTGCAACTCTGATGTCCCGGTCAATGTCTGTGCTCCAACAAGTCTCAAACAAATAATTTCCCCCATACTTTCTGTATCAAGCTCTGACTGAACCAACCTTTTCTTATTTTCGAAAGGAGCTGGCTGAAAAATCTACCTGAATGCGAAAGCTGCGATCGAATGTGGGTGATATTCAACTTGAACCTAACCAAATCCCTGGCCACTCATCAGTAATATTCTGGGTTGTTCCTCTTTATGCTTGCTATTGTTGTTGAACTAAAAACTAACCAAACTAAATGATTTCACGTACAACCTCAACAGTTGGTGTTTGAGAGTGTTACTGTGAACAGCGTGAGGCTTCTCCTCTCCGGGAAGGCAGTTACCATCGGTAACATTCTCATCAATCTGCTCGCGGCTTCGGTCCCGTATCAGTAGCCTGAATGAAAGTTTCGGTTTCTTCAATTTTGAGTCTGTTTAGATCTGTTCCGCTCTGTTTCTCAACGTGGTTTTAACGTGGATTCAAGACGTGCCATGAAAACGAATGAGGATCTCAATGAAAATAGTTATGGTACTGAACCTTCACACTAGTCGCTAGTTTTACCAAGTTGACTAGCGACTGTGCAATCACACCTGTCTCCATCGGTGAACCTCTGCTCACTTCACGGAAGTAAAGCGTTGTCTTTTCCAATTGTTTCAACATAACGGGATATTTGAGGTTAATAATTGGACGGAATAACACTCGCTGCACGTCTTATCAACTAAACTGAACGTAGCTGAGATGCACCGAACCAAATTTATTTACAAAGTTTTTAGACGGTACATCAGATAAAAGTTATCACTGTTTGCACAGACTGATTACCGACATTATTCACGTAAGGACATTCGTCTTCTGGATGGCGTGCGTAAATGTAAAAAGCTGATTAATCCAAAACAATCTTCGGAAAACTAATCAAGTCTGAACAATATTGAGGACTTTTTCTGGAAAAAATATTTTTTTCTTCTGGCCCATTTTTCCCTCGACGTCGGCTATCTCCTACACATTTGCTTGTGGACCAGTGGCGAACTGCACAACGTTAGCTAAAACGGGTGAATTTGAAAGGATCAGGAAAACTTTCCCCAAGCTTCCACACAAGTCGGGCTTCGAACGTTTGACTGCCATGTTTTCTCCGTCACCGTGTTTGACAAGCTGCTTTTTCCTTTGTTGGAATCCACTAAGTTCGACAAACAGAACAGGAGAGTTGAAGCCTCTTCTGCAACCATCATAGACAGCCCGTTCATATTACACGAATCTGCTTCAGATCATTATGTATTACATAAAGTTTGACACGTTGGTTTAATCAGCCACTCTACTGAATGATACTCTCTGATACATCCGAGATACTACCAGTAATTTCGAGTCCATGTAAGTGTCATCTGCAACATGAAAATAAACAGTTTGTGAAACAAACGACAGAACAGATTTTTTCGCTTGCACAGCCGGACGTTTAATCGTGTAGTTCAGCAGCCAGATGTTACCATAAGGAAACTATAAACGTCAAGCAGATTACATTTGCAAGACCACTGTAGAGTACAACAAATTATCTACGGAACCGTTATGTGGGGTAATTGCTGTAGATAAGGTATGTTATGCCAAGTTTATATAACAACAGTAAATCTCTGTTTTCTTAGTGATCATCTGACCTGTTGTGGGCACACACTGCAAATCTGGCAACAATTTTGAACCTTGTGAACAGAGAAATTCCCTGATAATAAACTTGGTTTTAATTGGAACTGTTTTCTCACCTTACGTGTATATGAGTTTGCATCCTTTGCAGTCAGTCAAAGTAATGCGCAATTTCAAAAGAGAATTGATAACAAAATTGTATATCTCTACATGTTTCTTCTTTCATTCGCATTTCAGTCGCGTGTTTCTTTGGATCTGTGTTTCTCAGTCACAGACTACTCCCGCACTTTGGATCCTGGCTCATTGGTGTGTGTTGTGTTTGTTTTTATGCTTTTCTCGTTAGTATTATACAAAAATTTATTGAATAACACAGCAGACAACGTAATATTTATGTCACAATCTCGAAATGCATATGAACGAGATAGTAGTGTGTTATGTGCACTATTTTTCAACCATCTGTTGTTTATATAACTGCATTTTTTTAACACTGCCTAATGCGTTTCGAAGGTGGTTTTCGGAATAGAAATAAAGACGTTTACTGGGTTATATGATGGAAATTTTGAGAGATGCGTGTCAGTTAAACTGACTCTCTCAGGGAATATATCACAGAACAAGCGCAGACAGATTTAGGAAAATGCCAACCTGCACGACAGAAAGTTAATTTTACGTGCACGCGTAAGCTGATGTGTCTCATTTTGTTCCGTACCCAAAATACAAAATTTTGGAATATCGTTGATTCTGACTACAGACAACCAAATGGTAAAGTAATAAATTGAAATTAACTGTGCCTTAGTGAATAAATTGACCGGTATATTACAACTTTACCCGACTGAAACCGTGATCGTTTGCTTTGTATTGTGATCCTTCCTCTTATAGGTTCACCCGGAAGGCTCAGTTGTATCATTCGTCAGTAAGCTATTGCAGCATTTAGGTCACATTCTGGGTTTTATCCTCCACCCCGACTAAATATAATCATTAAAGAGAGTATATTTTTGATCCGATATTTCCGTGTAAATCAGGACTTGTTCAGTACTTCAGCTCGAGTGCAACAGCTGAGTAACATTTATTCGTTTTGAGGTTTGTGTAAAACACACAGTTTTCTCCACCAATTACTATCAGCGGTCTTTGAAAAAAAAACGGGAGCTTATAAACAGTGCCAGGCAGTTGCCGATTTGTCGATTTTATCTATTAAAGGGGGTACCAGTTAGACCGCAACGTATATTTGTGTGTTTAATTCTAATGGTAGATTGTTGAATTTCACATAACTTGTGCACAAGAGTAACGGTGATTTTAGTTCCGACGCTGGGCTGGAAATAGGAGTATCGTTGCTTAAAATAAGCCTGCAACTGTTATCAACCGTTTCATGCAGCGTAATTTTAGTGAGGAGGGACGGTACACTGATTGAACACACAGGTTCGTTAGGAACATCTGAACCGTATAAAAATCTCACAAGTTCGAAAACATCTTTCAGACTGTGCATAACAAAACAGTTTATCAAAAAGTATTACATTGTCGTTACCCCAAGGATACAGGAAAAACCGTTACCAAAGAAGATGATGTATTTATAACTGCCGTTTCTAGATGACGGCTGGTCAACGGTGACAAAATGACGTATGACGGCTGGTGTATCCTGTAACACGCAAGCCGACCGTTTCTACTCCAATTGTCCGTTACACTTATGAACCAAATTTAGAGTAACGTGAGAACACCTGAGGAAGATGTTCTTCTGAAGTGGGGTTTCCAACAACAGCCCTTTAAAAGGAAACAACAAACAACCATGAGCCGAGGGCTCAATAAGCCATGTACACAACCTACCCAAACATAAACTGAAACGGCGTCAGCAACACAGCATGTTTTGTTACACAATTCGAATTCAACCTATGCGCGCTTGTTGGCTGCGACTGCACAGTAAAACTACATATAATACATTGAATCAGGGCGCTGCCAGTCTTCTCCGTTGCGAACAAACAGCCCATGTCTGTCACATCCCATTGTTTATAAAGTCTTCATGTAGTTGCGGTGTGAGCTACATGTGGAGGACGAATCGAAAACCACCTTCTCCTATTAACGAACATGTTTCCAAGCGGCTAGAAACAAAACGTCAGTTGCACGCATATAAGCCAACTGACGGCACCCACCGTCATCAGTAGCAAACACTTAATCCAAATAGGAGGCAGAGTCAAGGCTTCCGACTTATTCCGTGTGACTTTTCGAAGCCATTAGAAACGAATTCTTCAGTTTGCAGAAGCTGTGGTTATCAGGCTTCAAAAACTTTCTTTGTGTTCAAAGCAATCCGCGTTGCCCTGGTATTTAGTGCTCTGATATTTCCTAATCTTCACTTCCCTGTCTGTCCACTTAATCCCTTAAGCAGTGGCCACCACCCCGTGGGATTATATGACAAGGTTTGAAGGGGATTGCGCGTTCATGTGTGGCTAGAATGTATGAAATGTTATTCCGGAGAACATCGTATGATTTGTCTTCTCACTACATTATTCAAATAATTTATTGGTTATCTCTCTGAACTACTTCGGGGAAAATTCACGAGGTTAAATCGCGTACCTTTAGTCATATATGTAAGCAACGGAGGTTAGTTGTTGCAAAAACTATTTCTTCACATCATCCGTATTTTTTTAACTGACTGAATGAATAAGTTTTCAAAATCAATAACCAGCAAGTGACTCACATTCGTCAGCTGCAAGTAAATATCCGAAAGCTTAGGGCGTCTGCTGTACGTCACATTGACTTACTTAGCGAGTGTCATTAGCTCCGACAACCTTGACACGATTTGCGCGTTTTCGCTGAACTAAGTAATTCGTTCAACCTCACGGGCAGAAAACAGGCAACGACTAACATAACAGAACACCTTCAGACTTCTCCCCACTCACCAACGCTTTGGAATAGTGCTATGTTGCAATTGAAACAATGTATCCTGTTCCGTTCAATTTTCAACTTTGTTCTTGGTAGGTCATACCTCGGAGTATGTAGTTATTTAAGGGGCCATAGCAAGCTGATCAACAGTGCGCTAATATGGGCAAAGAATGAAGCGCGACGTACTCTGACCGAACAGCTGATTTTTGCACACGTTAATGCCCAGTTGTTTCCACACACGTTGAAAGACTTGCAAGGATTTATCAACAATCATAGACACAGGTGCACACTTCTTAGGATGATCAAAAGAGTGAAAAAGGAACCAGTATGAACAAAGATGTACATGGAATCGTCACCGCTAAAGTTCGTGACTGCAATGTGTAAACGGCAAAAGTAACGAGAAAACTGTTTTTACGGATTCCAGTCTACCACACAGCAACGTTAAACATGTAAATCCAACAATGCGAGCTCATACGACCTGATAGACGAAACGATCGAAAGATTTCCGACAACCTTTGAACAGAGGCCGAAGAACTCGTATTTTGTACGATAGTGAATGAAATGTACAAACCAACGATCTGCCCCCATTGAATATGAACCAACTGGTTGCCCAAGAAAACAAACAAGGAGCGAAGTCACAGAGCTGCGTAAGGTTCACGCTGAAGAACGTGTACCCCGATGGTGATAAGACAGACTTGAAAATAGTGCCTTCAAAAAAATTAAGGAACTGGAGAGAGATAAATTTCGAAGTTAACTGCCAGAAGTTCCCGGCAAATCATTCTCGAATGTGTGTGGTGACCAAAACACAGACTTATGAGACAGAACGTGATACGCTGTCTGTAGGCAAATTTAACAATTTTCGACAACCCGCCAATAATTCAAACAGGCAAAACAGCTCACAGTGAAAGTTCCGTTATTTTGGGAGGGAAGTGTGTCGATGTCGCGAGTGTAGTGTAGTTTGCCTGTTCCAGATTACATTGCACGTCTGTCGTGAGAGCTCTGGGATTATCGTGTGAAGGTGTCAATGCATGTCCTCCAGTAGATGATAAATGTCACTACAATCATCTCCATCAGAGCAGAAAGAAGACTTACAACTATCACAGCGAGTCGCTGAAAACATCCCGAAGTGGTTGAAACATCAGATGACGCATCAGTTCCAACTTGACACAGTGACTACTCAAAATCCAACGTCATCGATTGCTAAACACCTCATGACAACAGGTCATCAAGTTGACCCAACTAACTCATTCAAGATACTGTTGCGCAACCGAAATCCGAAGTTACTAGCTTTCTGCGAAGCGATTCTCATTCGAACTTACCAACCGACGTTATGTGCACAGAAGTGGTTGAAACAACCGGTCGGGTTGCCATGGTCATGATTACATAATAAGTGGTGTGCTTGCATGTGTGTCGTTAAATATTTGATGTATATGACTGGCATGTTTTACGTTTGCGACTGATGAGAGTAAATGAAATGTCAACATATCGCAATATGTCTTCTTTCTGCTCTGATGAAGTGGTTAAAGGGAACTCAGTGGTTCAAACTATAATCATCGTCAAAATCTTAAACCTATGCGACACAATGTCTATTGTTGGGTCGTTTTTTAAATTTCGCATGAAAAAGATTCCGAAGTAAGCAAACGGTTTCATTCAAGGGCGCCCCCAGTTTAAAAGAATCGTTATCATATATTATGGTCTCCAATTTGTTTGTCCATCTGCTAAAGAAGCACCGTTGTTCTAAGCTTCATCTCCAGTTAGCCGCAACGTTGTGTGCACCTGATTCAATTCTATAGCTCACGTGTGAACATCACACCAGATTCTCTGAAATCCAGGATGCCTCCAGCATAGGTTCTGTACAGCAATGATTTTCGAGCGCTCTAACACCTCGTAACTTGATGTGTTTCGTAACGGAGAGGTCATATCAAATGCATATCACTCAATGACAACTAAAGCTGAAAACACAGCTCTCGGTGTGCTCAAGGCGTTTAGCTGACATCGACTTAAACTGAACTTTCTTTGTATTTGACGGATTCAAACCTGCTTTTCGGATATTACTTTTCTAATGTAAGAAACATTGATCCGAAGGAACTGACGAAGTTCACTGGTTAATTTTTTTCAATATGGGATGAAAAATTCGGCTTCTATGAGCAATAACCACTAGAAATAGGTCACTGTTTTCGCACTTGAAAAAAATTCTATAGCAACACCTTTCGACAATAGGTATTAGTTTCCTTGTTTGGAAAGGTTCTTGCGCAAAGAGGAGGGCGCAAATTTTGGTCCTTCATCTTATGGTTTGTGGATAGTTTTGCATGTGCCACCGACCTCACGTTGACCGCAACCGATTGTGGACATGTACTAGCTCAGCCATATGAGAAGTTACTTAATTCAGAGGCAAATCTGCTTGCTTCTGTTTTTCTGTATCAGAAAAAGACGCTTCTTCCAACAAAACGTTGCTGAATCTAAAAAGACTATTTCCGTTTTTTCAACTAAATTGCTGTTAATCCTGCTTCTCTTGAATGCTCACACCAGTTTTTGACGGTAAGTTTTATTTTTCAGAAACAAGGCGTGAGCAGAAACCCACTGTTTCACAGCTACAATACCTGAAGCTAGCTAAGCTGCCTGTGAATTGCACGATATCATCAGGACAACATAAGCCACGACGCTTAGCGTCTGAGTAGGTTCATTACTTCTAGTGTATTCTACCCTTCACACTGTCCCTGGGATCACATTTTTGACAAAATTATACTGAGGGATTGACGAACAGCAATCCATTTGAGCACTGTTAGGGCTAGAAAAGGTGTCTGATTACGTTTTTTGCTAAACTCTTTTCAACTATTTGTCACACAATGCCATTAGATGTAAAGTACGCATATAAGTTGAAGGTAAAATCAAAAAAAGGCTTAGAAGTAGAATGGAGAGTCAGAGACTCCCTATAAAAACACACCACGCTCGCTCATAATAACTGCTTAAATTCCATGCATATTCACATACATATTCACACACGGTTGAAGACGAGTGGAAAGTTGTTCGATACAACAGAGAATACAGCTACTATTTAACTTCTCTACTCTCATCCGAACCTCTTAACAAACAGTGGAAACTACGTTTATTCCTCGGTGACGAGAACAAATATCACTTTTACCGTTTTAGATATGAAGATAACTAATTGTGTGTTCCGGGTTCGCCAAACGGACTGTCGAGCCTTCATTACCCTAGCGTGTGAGTGAATACAACGTTGTTCGGACAGCATACACAGGTGTAATCTTCGCGCATAATGACATGGATCACTGGTCAGTAGTTAGTTGTATCTTTTTATAATAATGCAACGTTTGGGACTTTGCATTTACATACCGATCGGCAAAAACCAGTTTAAAGGTGTCGTTAAACTGTTATGCTTGGCACGGTCATGCGCCTTTGGGAATCAGTAGCAGCATTGATTAGGTTGTAGCTGTTTGTAGAACTACACTACTTCTTCCCCCAAAACAGCTGATATCAGTACTATCCGTTATAAGTAGGGTGGCGGATTTCAAAGCTTAGATGATATCTAAATGCGAAAATTCTGGGCTTCTGGTGGATTCTACCTAACTACATTGTTTACAAATACTACAATATTCACCCTCAACAGTGGTGTTGCTGGATCCAGCGAGAACTGCCTGAAAAATTTAGCTTTCATAATCGTCACGCTAACTCATTTAAGGAAACACTTGTAAGACACTGTGTGGGGTGGGTAATTGAGTCAAAGTTTACAATTTCTAAATTTCTGTGTGGCTTCATAGCTCAGCTGACAGAATTCCCTCCGCCTTTTGGTATGCTCCTTCCGTCACTGGTTCGAATCGAGCCGGAATTCGGATCCTCGGCAAATACGTATCATTTAGACGCTTTTATAGATCTCATTTCAAGGTTATCAGAGAATATAATCTTGTCAAATCCTAGAACGACACTCGATTCGCCAAAATCTATTTTTCTTATAGAACTCTCGTAAGGTGCAGTAAACATTTGGTGGGCTGCCCTTCTCTAATCAACTTCCACCCATTCTCAACGGATCTGTTCAAGCAAGCATATCATCAGGAAATAATATCACGTCTACCGATACTTATGAGATTCTAAGAATATCAGTAAAATGCACCGTCCAAAACGCATGTTGTCTGTTAATGCTAAATAAGCCCTACAACAGTATGGCATGAGATTTGAGTCAATTTATTGAAATTGCCAGCAAAAATGATTCTGGCCCTTTCACACACTAAAACGTAATCACCAGCAAGATCGATCGCTCACATCGCGTGATCGACGAATGTCCGGAAATTCTCCCATTTTCCGAAAAACATTTTAGTTTTCTTTCAGCAGGCTTAAAACATTGTCTCAGTTAAATTTAAAATTCCGCACGTGTCTAATTCTTCTTTTTCCATATACGCTCTCAATTCTTCCTTACCATTTTTCGTAACACGCCTGAAATTTCTCTCTGCTCGACGGTGTTTCGGATTGCTGGTACTTCTGACTGATTCGGTTTTCACTTTCAATTTTTGTTGATCACAACCCGCACAAATAAGACCTTGCTGTCTTCTAGCTGAACGATGTAATAAAGCTCTGTATGAAGGCCAGTCTTCTTCCCGCCTTCATGCGTTGGCCTTGGGTGATTGAGGTGGATAAGCAGTTCCGGGTTAATCGCATATGAACCTGTCGTCCGGAACTCACTGCTCGTTATCTGTAGTTAAATTGTTTGCCGTTGTTCTCTTATTCCTTGCATTAAACCAACACGTTCATTGATTGTGAATCCAGTTACAACAGTGGATACGTCAACCGCGATCATAGTCTTAGGTGTATCAGACTGATATTCGACGCGTGTAGTAATGCAGAGCTATCAAGAATACTTGTTTGAGTGTCAGCGGATATCTGCAGCACAGGATTGCATGGTGTGTATATCCGTACACAACTCGACTACCTCCAGATGTTTTAGCTTGAACATTGCAAGCATTAAAATTTGGCGTAGCATGAGACTTCAAAATGTCAATGAGGGGTCGTTTGATGGCATTATAGATTGAGAAGTGAACCCGCTATCAGAAACACTGCGTATAGCTGAGGCAACCAAATAAGTGTCAGAGGGAATCCCGAAGGTAAGTAGAAGACAAGAAGCAAGAAGTAAGTCAGATTGCATCGAAATAAATTTATTTAATGACAAGAACTGGTGTTGATTCCATAGCCTTTCCAACCTAGACTGATGAAAGCAGAGTTGCAGACTTAAAAATTCTTGAGGGATTAACTAGCCTTCCGGGTTGCGTCACGCTCCAATATGTAATGAGCGTCACGCCTAAGAAGAAACTGTGATGGCTCAACACATTCCCCGTCCAAAGTGTCTGTTCTAAGAGTAGTGTCGGCTGCGGCTGGCACTGATTTCAGGGAGTTGAATCATTCTAATGGTGGTTTGTTCTGAGGGCTTGGCCTTGTTCCAAAGAGCCTGAAGGAGGTCCAGTGAAATATATGTGTGCAACCTTTCACTGTCAAGCTGTTGAACGCAGTAATCTTGAAGGAAGGTTAATTCTGCTTAGTTTTTGATGAACTTTCAACAAGTAGTACTCCTCATATCTTCCGATGAAGGATTCTTCCGTTACCACTGAAATAGCTGTCAGCTTTACCTTGGAACCGGAGGGAGATACAGATGCACTGAGAATGTGATTGTATCACTATAAAGTGTGCCTATTTTGAGACTTTCATGTTGACTCTCTGTTCAATACAGTGGAAGTATGATTTTGCTCAGTAGACCACAACTGATCTGTACCAGTTGTGACTGGTTGTTAGGATGTGTAGATAAATCTTTCTATGGCCAAGCGCAAGCGAACGCTGATGACTCAGACCTGTCACAGTTGGTTCCGTAGTTGAAAAGCAGTGTTGCTGACCAGAACTGTTTTGATGGCCTTGACTGACATAGTCAAGCCAACCTTCTGGTTTGTTTTACCAGATGAACAATAAACTTTCTGATCACTGATTTTCTATCCTGAAGTTCTGGTTAGGCCAAATTACACTCTGTCATATTCTAATGTGATTATCTTGCCAGTCATCCGATGTCGTCTGATATGCAATAGTAGTTCATTAAGCGTACGTGAAAGTTGAACCTTCGAAAAACAGTTTGTCTATAGAGGACTAACCAAAGCGTGATTGTGGAATGGGCCTGTTGAAATTCTATGTATCGGCATTGGTCTAGCAACTTTGCGATTGAAGGACATTTATAGGGAACTGTTAAAATTCACCATCTTTCTCCTCAGTCATTAAATACAAACCTGTACTTCCTACTATTTCTGTACAACAGATTGTCACTTTGAAATTCGCCCAGATCTACATTGAACGCACTAGGATACCTCATCCAACAATATCATCATCTTACAGCTAGATAAACTAAGGTATTTGTGAGACTATGACAAAGGTTTCAAGACTGGGTATTGCACTTTGGTGTTTAGGCCATTTGTATCCCCAATAAAAGAAATTCATAATATGAAAGCCAACCTGTTACTCAACATTTGTTTCAAAATAGGGTTGATTTTGATTAACCAGTTTGTCTGAAAAAGTATGTCAACTTTTTGTGACTTACTTTTCCGGCGATTTTCTTGTTATTCATTTATCAGTTTTTGAGCAGCAATTGTGAAAAAAAACAGATCCAATGAGCAATTTTTTAAGTATAGACGGATGTGACCATCTAATCACCGTTAGGTTTCATTTAAAAACTTGGTCAGCTTGTCTTGTACAGATCCTTGACAGAGAATATGCAATGCTGAAGTCATATCTTATAATAAGCGAACTGAATCATAAAATCCCAACCGGATGCAAAACTGGACTATGTTTTATCGTTCACTGATACGTCTTGTTCAGTTTGAAATTCGAGACCTCGTTTTACAACAAGGTACCTTGATCGATGAAGAATACTTAATCGATGGGCTGTTCTAGTTAACGTATGAGATACCGCATGCTCTTTTTTACTTCTAAATCGTTGGCGGTTTCGGATAATCAAGGTTTATAGGTGATTTACCCGCAACATATTTTTCAGACTATCTGTCCTACTTCTCTGCATGTTTTGTGTTCCACCGGACAACCATGATAAGCGGTTCATTCCAAGTTACGAAATAGTAAGCTGGCCTATCCGCTAGGCATGTCAAATAGCTAGATATCACGTATGATGTTCATTTGTGTCACCAGGCTACTAAGAATCGCCGGCTGTGCATTCTTCCTTGGACCGGATCTACTGTGTTTGAGATCAGTTTTGTCTACTGTTGACTTTCTGCTTTTAGTAGCACCTGAAATCCTGAACTGTTTCACTTCACTGCTGAATTGTCAGCTTCGTTTGGTGTAATGACAATTCGGTTCACAGTTGATGCCTCGGAAATTATTATTCGTGTATACTCGGAAGTGAAGTAAGTGGTCTACGGGTAAGCAATATAAACAAACACAAATACTTGATAAATGTTTGCCGAAAACTACAAAATTCCCAGTCCCTTAAACATGTGGACTTCTGAGATGTTTTCATTGAGTAGGAATCATAGCTACCACTGATTCAACCAATCTGCAACACTACATTTTGCAAAATCGCGGTTGTGAAACTAACCTTAAATTCCGTTTAACTGCAATCTTGTTCGTCGCTCACAGTATTCTTCGGTTCAGACATGCAAGTCCATCGGGTAAATGTGAGTGATGACTGATTTGCCGTTGCTGATTATGTCAGGGTATTTCGAGTTACAGATGGGCAACCTGAAGCACGAGATTGCAAGGCACTGCTATCAAACGATGTTGTCAAATTCTTTCTTATGTTTTTTGACCCGCACTAACGAAGAGAGTGATCACACTGTCAACCCTTGCAAGTGAAAATGCGCGGTCACTCCATAAAGAGTTAATCATATGTTAGTAGATACTTTGCCATTAGTAACACTTTTTACTTTAATACCATGAAAACCAAATGTTTTTTGACAGTTTGTGTAACCGCCGAATCAGGACACATCGTTTGTTCTCTCCTGAGTCAATGCTTATAAACCGCAGATAGTTACAAATATTCGTCAAGGGATTGAACCTTTTAAATTACCTTCACCTGGTGCATTACATGAACCGTTTTTCATTCTGTTCAACCCCTATAAATTGACCGTGTCACCGGTATGCGATGGGGTGAACAGATCCACATCATACGAAAGCCCCTTACACATGTTGTTTTGTGATGAACAGATGATAGCAGAACAATTAAAAGAGGTTACGTAGAGCCCCATTACAGGAGTCCGACAGTATTAACGTAGAAGAACAGGAGGTAGCCAGAAGAGTTTCAAATGCTTTCACACAATCTGCTACCGAGTAAGGGATTTCATATATTTTAACGATGTAATATCTCAAGTCTCTCCACATGTCTTGCCATTTAACTCCACAGTTAGTGAGGTCTTGCAAATTATTCCTTTTCCATCACAACTATCACCTCATGTGATGATGGATGATTTTGCCCATTTTGAATGGTGGCGTGTATACGATTCGGTCAGTAACAGTAGCAAGGTTCAGCATCGATCACCAATTGAATATCTTATATCAAAAGCCTAATTAACAACCAAACTCAAGATTTTCTGGGTTGTCTGAACGTCAAAGCAACTGGCGATTTTGGTATCTGTTTTATGTTCCCTCACAGCTGTCGAGTTAGTTGTTTAGTCCATAAAAATGTCCGGATGAAGATATGATTGCGTGTGTTGTCGCTTCGCACACAATATGGTCCCTTATTTGAATGATTTCTAATCCAGCTTATCTGCAGTCACAATAACTTTTCCATTATTAATGTTTTACTTCGTTCCTTGACTTTAAAGACCTCCTCCGGCTAATCACTGGCAGGTGGACAATTTTGAAAGTCACTCTCTGGTCTAACACGTAACGCCAATGATCACATCAGGATACCGACCATAAATTTAATATATACAAGTGCAACTTAGTGAAAAGCTCAAAAGTCTTCACTCGACGACATCCAAGGCTTCCGAAATTTCGTCAGGTTGCACATTTTATCAATGTCGTAAGTGTGTTGGTCAAGAATCCAGAACTTGTCAGAACTACAGGTAGACCAATGCGCATTCGTAGGTACGTCGTCTCTGAGGCTGGTCGGTCCCTACAGTCGTTACACTAGACTAATCGACTTGTATACATGAACTTTTTGATCGAAATCACGTTATTTCACAAGTCAGTCGGACGACCAAACTGTTTAAAGCATTGCATTTATCATCCTACCTCTTTGTTTGAGTGAATACGAGAAAATATTGCCACAGAGCTGATCGAGAGAAAAAGAAGGAGGGTTAAAATTCACTTTGCACATTACCGAGGTCAAGATGTTAAGCTAATCGCAGACGAGGTTGCACTCACTAAGGACGACTGTTTAAAGTTGTTCTGCGTACGAACCGATATGACACTCTCACCTACTCCAAAACTGATGGATTCCGTTATGCAGTCACTCATGGTTACAGTTCACTTGTTGTACAGCTAGCATTGTTGACATCGTTTATGGTACTGAAACCGATAACTTCGAGAGTATTGACATCCATACGTGCACTTTTGCACCAGCAGGCCGGATGAGACTTATGTGGATAAAGTCGTAGGCGTCTGAAAATCAAATGAACGGGACGAATCTACTTGCGGACTCCTTGGCTCCCTGCTGTAACAGTATTCCACATCACCAACTTTCTGATAAATATGTGGGATAAAGTGATGGGCTGATCAAAAACCAATAGTTCACTTAGTGTCTGTCCTCTCAACGGTCGCTTCTTGTAAAAACCATTTTCATTAAAAAGGGATGGCTATCATTTTTGGACGTTGCATTTCAAAGGTTAACTTACAACTCATATTCTGACCTATCGCATTAATAGACCACGAGTATTAAGAAGTTTTCCCAGTTCCCACAATTTTCGCACTATCTAAGGAGAAAATTTTTCATTATTGGTAAAGTCGTTTAAACGTAATATCATGGGTAATTTGTAACGCTCAGCGATTCGATCACCTTGGATGGCATTCTCAGGGATGCTTCCAGTTGGAAGCACAAAAATGTTGATGAATGAAATCGGGGCAAACCCTGCATTACGTGTGTACTTTTGTCACTACTAGATAGGTTACAACACTTCTGAGTCACTACCCAAGTTAGTTGAAACTTTGAGTATCGCAAATTGTTCGTAGCAGGGTTTCCATGAAATCTGAATGAACCCATTCCGATTCAATTCGCTTTCTAAACCCATTCACCTCTGACTCTTCAGAAACAGTTGCTTGCAATCATGATGTCACAAATTAATTCAACTGTGGGTTCAGTTCCTAACACATTTTAATGGTGTCTTTCAGTTCAGTCAGCACATAGGTCTTCACGAGTAATTCCTTCACTGACGTTGGGCGTTCATGCTGAATAGCCATCCTTCGAATTCCCGAAGTTTTCCTTGTAATCAGATTAAACTGGAACAGTTTTTCAATGGAGGTTACTCAACAGTCATGGGCTACACACAAGTTGTTGCGTGCACAACTGGGATAGAGCAACACTACCCGGAGGAACTAGTGGATAACTACTGTGCCGTGTTTGTCAGCAAGATGTGTTCATTTAAAGCGATTTGATTAATGTGACGGATTTAAAAAAACCACAATACATGAATCAGGTTGGTGGAAAATGAAAATGAACAGAAAACTAAAATCTCAGCCAGGTTGTCGAAAAAACGCAACGACTGCTGCAAACTATTATGTTTTCTGTGCAAAGGTCAGCTTTGTGGATTTCAGTCCAACATCGTTCCGAATTTCCCGACAGGCTAGACAGTTAAGCACCAGCCTTGACTTGAATTGAGTTACTCATATATAGGCTTGCACGAAATGAATACTTGTCACTGATACTCTATTGATCAACTGTCCGTAGCCACTATTGTATGGTAAGCAATTATCTAGGAATTACCTCCATTGTAAAGCCCATTCTACGACATCGGTGACATTTACCGACTCCTTCCAACAGTGTTGATCATTTGTATAGCATACTTAGAATAAAATGCGTCCTGAAATGTTAATAAGAAGTGTTCTCCTACATCTTGTCTTTCGCGATATGATCTCAACAGTCACCACTTTTCTCTCTCTCGACGATTCTCACTACAGAGTATTAAATAGACGCTTTATAGTGATATCTGTCAGATAAGCGTGCGTTCAGTTTGCTTTGATCACCTTGATTTGCAAACAAAATCTGGACTATCGTGTGCTTGTATCGTTTCAAAAGATTTTGTTTTTAATGGATACGTCAGACTTTAAGCCAGAGGCATCTACTCATGCGCTGATAACGAACCGGATGTCGCAAAATCTTGGCGGAACAAAACGTTTATCCAACTGGCGTTTTCTGACCAATAAACATATTACTCAAAACACCCTTCTCTGGAAGCGATTTTGAACGGTGGATCGATGAATAGTTTACACACAATGTGTCTATGGAACACAGTTTGCTCGACTGGCTGTCGACCCCAACACCCAGCTGGAGTCATCATTCCTAAAATTTCCATAAACCCTCAGACCTCTTACATGGCCGACTCACTAATATCTAATGATAAGTGAATAAACGCACACTGACTTATGACAGTGTCATTCATAATCTGTGTATCGGTCTGCAATCTCCAGGAATTTTCTCGTTCTGTTACGTTCACTCCTATCGGATGCTCACGGATCAGCTGGAATACAACACTGAATAAATACAATCATCGGACACAACAATTAAATTACAGTACGGTTCTCACAAGAATTTGGTGCTGTATTTAATTTTCGTAAAAACTTGTAACGCTTATTCATCAACCTCTATGGAATAATAAAATTGGATGCGAATGCGGAAAGCAGAATCCAAGGAATAAGGTTGAATGCTTTTTTACGAACCAGTAAATGACAAGTGAATTGTTGTCAGCATGAAAACACATGATCAAATGAGTTACTCATCGTACAAAATATTTATGCGTTATCTAAACAAATGGACACTGGCAACGACGTAAAAAATCACCCGATCCCGAATCGACCGGTCATTGGTTGAACGAAGAGGCTTATTTGTCGTGTAATTTATCGGTGAAGAACAAAGAAGTTGACATCAGAAGCGCTTCAAAGCAAGCACAGGAAGCTGCCAACACCCAGGCCTCAAACAAAGGTTGGCCGTTTTTCCAGCAAAAGCCAGTTGCGATTGTGAAACAAAGGACTGAAAATGTAGATGTAATGAATTGTATGTGTATGTCCGTTTTCAAGTTATCAGAAATTGTTTCGTTGGTTAAGAACGAAATTTCAGAAGTGTTTCAAAACAACATGATCCATAGGTGATCTTCCATCCGCATAATTAATCATTAACTGATATCACTCAAAGTGCTCTTATACACTGACCGCTTCATATAAGGACCACGTCTTTATAGCCACCAAATTTTAAGTAATCTGTGCAAATTTTATTGGGATGTGTACTACTGAGAGGCTCTTCTTCACCCTTCTCTCAGAAAGTGTTATTAACAAGTGTAACTTACTCTAGTACAACACATAGTTTAAATTCAATGGAGAACTATATAGACAAATTGGTGGTGTGGCAATGGGATCCACGTTGGGGCTGGTGTTTGCAAACATCTTCATGGCGAAGCTTCAGAATGACCAGTTAGAAGAAACCATTCGTGGATTCGGTGTCTATAAACAAAATGTGGGTGATATCATGAAAATGCTAACCCAACGGATATCTTAACCATTTTCAACTCGGCGCACACAAACCTACCATTTGAACGTAACGATCAACTAGATTTCCTGGACGTACTCATCCAGCGACATACTGATGGATCGGATTGGCCTAAAATCTACAGGAGAGAGACTGTGAATGGGTAGTATATCCATTTCAACAGCTTCGCCCCATCTGAATTCAGAGAGGAATCTCATTAACTAATAAAGCAACGAGAAAATGTACACGGGGTATGGCCTCTGATGAACTAACTTTCCTACGCACGTTGTCCTTACAAAATGGCTATGCAGAAAATTTTGCAGACAAGGCTACGTGACGTCGCGAGAAACAGAATAAAATGACCCTAGCGAAAAATAAGACAGAATTTATTTCAAACGGAATACGCTTGCCGAAGCATTCACCAGAAGACAACATTGTTATCAACAGAACATTATGCTGATAACCTAAATGTCTGTTTCAATCTCACTTCAGCCCTGTGTTTACGGTTAAAGGATAAATTGCCTGTTTCTGCGGCTTCTTTTTGTGTATGCGCATTCAGTTGTTCCTGTGGAACTGCTCACGCAACCAGGCGCTTATCTGAACGTATCCGTGAGCATCATCCAGTCTGGATTAAAAGCGGAGTCACTAGGACGATTACCAGCGGAATTGTTGCACACCTCGTTGATACACGTCATACTGTCAACCTGGCCTCCTCTCTTTGTCCGCTTTACCGAGTCAACAGCATTCACTCAAAAGCTATCACATGCCGAATTTTGGCCACAGCTGAAGCGATTGGACTTCGACTGAATAATCCACCCGTGTGCACACGGAAGCGCTTTGTTATGGGGTTGAATTTGCAATGGTTCCACTGGTGTCACAGTTGTGATCTAATGGTAGCAAAACGTTGTCTCCGTGTCTTCCTGTGATGTGTCTGACCTTACCTGAATTAACTACGTGTTTTTATTCGTTTCGCCCTGACAATCCTGTTTCATACAGACGTTATGTAATTGTTCTGATGATGAAGAAACAAAAAAGAGCGTGTTTGGTACATCATTATTCTGATGAGTATTCTAATATTTTGTGCCATTAAATCCAAGCTCCGTGTTCACTACCTAAACTACAAACCTTGTGCCACTGCTTTCGTTTGCATTAGACCTGTTGTTTAGCACATCTTCGTATGAAAGTTTATTTGATGCTTCACACGAGTCCGAAATTTGCACAGGTTTACAGTCAATTCGTGTTCAGTCAGAATCAGGCTTCGACCTAATTGTGTGAGGTAAGAATTGCAGTAATTATCTGAGCATAGACTCACTTGAATGAGAAGCTACCACCACCTCCTCTGGCAACTCAGAACATTACGTATGACCATGGCTCAACCGTTTTGTTATCTAACGGTTTGCCTAAACTGTATATCCAACAATGTCAACTTGTTCTGTCACTGTTTGCAATATTTACAGGAAATTGGAATTCGAATAAAATTTGTATATAGAATCCTATCATCAGGCCGAACTAGCTTAGGCGGGTTCTCAGTGCTGACGTTACTTTTATTCGGCTACACAGAGACTACAGTAAAACAAGTTACCACGTGCCTTGAATCAAGAAAAGATACATCATATAACTGAGAGGCAGGTTTTTACTGAGCATCATATGCAATCGAGTATAACGATGACTCCGCAAAAATTGCGACCAAAATACACAGAGGGCTGGCAAATAATAATATTTTAATCTGAAATGATTATTTTTCTGCTGCCAGGTTTTGCTACACGCCGGAGAACAAGACAATATAAGTTAGGAATGACTTGCTTAGAAGTGTAATAACTGCTACATATATATTGATAGACGCACCGTATACTTGTATAAATCTCAAACGGGTAGACCAAAATTAACAGAGTTGTCACGCTACTCAATGTTAATATATTGCTAAAATAAGTTGAATAAATCACAAGGACAAATTCACATTCTCCGCTGACCTCGTCTGTCTACTTGAAGCGATCAATTTTTCTGTTTTTTAGGAACGGTTACTAAAGTTAAGAATGGTTGTAAAGGTAGGTGGTCACAAAGTGAAAAACTGAATTTATTTCTGGTAATTTTATTCACAGTATTCGGTTGTGGAAGATCGTTGTTAATTAGAGATAATAGGTTAATGCGAATCACACAGTATATAGGTTAGTAAACATTACGATTAACAAATACACGTCGAATAAACATGTTGGACGATTGGGCGAGTGATATTATTATCGGAATAGCACTGATCATTGACTCGCTGACTGCATGTATAAAGTAATCGTAGGCTCGTTCTTCAACAGTTATAGCTGAAGTACACATTTTTGATGGAATCCTAAGTACTTCTGTTTGCAGCTGTAAAATTGCATTCAACTGGTTTAGCAACCAAAGTTCAACTGATCGCCCAAAGAAATTCTGCGTTCGAAAGCCACCGCCAGGTGTTCTGTAAAACTACCGAAGCGAATGGTATTGTCCAGAATACTCCATCGGTGCATCACAACTAAAGACTCCAGCGTTCGATTCAAAGCTATGGTTTACAGCGGAAGTTCGTGTAATGCTTTCTTTGTATGAGAACTACTGGCTAATATTGTTGCATATTCTACGACTGTGACCACAAAAATCTTTCAACTAAGCCTTTCA
The DNA here is from genome assembly GCA_008508345.1 of Paragonimus westermani. Lineage (NCBI taxonomy): Eukaryota > Metazoa > Platyhelminthes > Trematoda > Plagiorchiida > Troglotrematidae > Paragonimus > Paragonimus westermani. The sequence continues at coordinate 54,121 of QNGE01000092.1, read as the reverse complement.
TTTTCAAGATTATCGCTTACTCCATTACTTACCAGAATTTTAACCGCCAAATAAATTCTTTGGCATACTTTACAAAAACTTCCCATAATTTCTATCTGATTTGTGAGCTTGTTGTATGTATACCAGTTTACCTCTGTCAGACGGAAACTCCGCTGGGTGAAATATTTAGATCGAACATTCATAAACCTTCAGTACTCCTCCATCTCCGACATTTCCTCTAGAGTCCCAGCATGGCCCGATTATATCCTTCTGACACCCTTTAACGTGATGTTACCGAATGTGGAAAGAGTTGGTTACGTTATTGGTTTCGTCACCAGAGGTTGAAAGTGATAGGCTGCATATTTTAATTTAAGTAAGAACTAATTAAATCACAGTGTGAATCAGCTAATGTGGTAGGACTCGGTCCCATATGAAAGTCAAAGGAGCTAATGTAACCAACCAGAAGATTAAGAGAAAACACGTTACTACACAAGAAAAAATGGGGAACTCGTTAGCCATCTCTATAGAACAACAAGTGTTGTTCCAAAGTAAATGTTTGATTAAGTTTTGCAGTTTCCCCTTGAGCTTCATAAAAAGTGGGGCATCGGTAATTAGTGAGTTGGTTTTGGCAAACCTATTCTGAACGTCACTAACCATTGACCACAGATGCCACACTCAAGCAAGTCATCCAAAAACTGCATCAGACTGTCGATAAACCAACGTTTGTAAGTTTTACTTCATGTAGCGTTTGCATCAGAACAATAAATCTCACAGAATTCAGTCTTGCATTTTAAAACTGTTATTCGATACGAGACCACAAAAGCAATAAAGTGTTTCATGAAATGTGATTTTCACAAATACAGAAGGCACGATATTCGTAAATACCTGGCTGGTAAGCATAAATATAAGGCAATGCCCAAGAATAACCGCAAAAATATCCTTCAACCTGTGCCCATTGAGATTTTTCTCGTTGAGTTCAAACAAACTAGCTGGCTAACGTACCAGTATGTTCATCGCACTATTACGTGATCAGCAGAAGAAAGACACTTGGGATTTGAGGTATGTCCAGAGTATCAGTAATTCCGCTCACGTAGTGCGTTTCTGTTAAATTAGAAACAGAGATCTCCTACTAGTTACTTGACATCCCGAAACCGCCATTCCGGCAGATTAATGAAAACCAAACTTGTTGACTGAATCCGATGATGTCGCTTTGGTGGAAACGAATATCAACAAAACTGATTGTGGGTTTTACCCACTTTTTCTCACATTACGGAAGGTTCAGAATACGTTTTGAGAGGCGGGGGAAATACAAACACACCAGACAACTGAGGAAGCGTAAGCACTGCGGTGTGCTATGTCTGTGATTAGGCCTTGTTGTTAAAAAGAAACGTGAAGCATTAGGCACGGACTTGTCATGGACACTTCCACTAGCTCGCAGCACGGTCCGCGTCCCAGGATAACATCAATCAGGAAAATATCATGCTGATAGACCAAAAGATGCAAACGCTTTTGCAATGAAAGTTTTCTTGAAGTTCCGCGCATTTGTGATCGACGCTAGCAATTCGACATTTAACAAACACTACGAAGGCACCCATAATCAACGTTCATAACGTGTGAATCACGTGCAACGGAAGGACTCAAACTAGCCAAATTGAAGAAAATGTGCCTAACGCGTAAGAATGAAAAGCAACTATCTGTCGCAATAGTGCTGGCCAAACTTTTAGAACAAACAGATTGGCACATGACTTTTAAACAGGAGACTTGCTCTACTGTGAACTGAAAGTCCGGTTTTTAAACGGACTGTAATATATCGGGGTGAGACAGTCCAATAATAAGGACATTTGCAAACAGGGGGCTGCCCACAAGACTGAAGCTAACGATGTTACACGCTCTCAGTCACAGGCAATTTCAACCCATCGATGATATTGGTCAAAACCTTGAGAAACTCTACGTTTATCATAGCAATCACGTCTTACATGTCTGTACATCTCTCCAGTCTATGTAAGGTATAACTGCACACGCTGACATCAACGTAGCAGGATGTCAACTGAATATCATGGGTAAACTATGCCAATGGCTCACCAATGTGTCAAATTCTTAGTGAAACCTGTAGGGACGACAGTCCTCCAACCAACGTGTATGGAATCTGGTCAATGAGCGTGTACCCATGTACAAAACAGTAAATTTGTACTGAACCGCAGCCCGAATTGATAACGACTGTTTACTACTTGCATATTAGTCAGTAGCGCGACAAACAGACAAGATGTGGCGATGGCCTTCGATAACGCTTCAGGTTTCACCTTTGCACAAGTACAAGGGAAAATAATGCAATATTACTAGTTTGATTAGATATGCTTGACAGCATGATAGAGACTAAGTTCAAACTTAAGATTAACATTGAGCTGTATGGTAAATTTGTTGATTACCAAAAGAGCTACTCGTGAAAAACTGCGGCAACAAAAATCACACCGCATTACGTCATGTGCTATACTCATCAAACCCAGAAAACACACGAGTGACCAAAAAATCCATATGAGCGTTAAATTACCCAGCCACTCCAGCGTCTACCTTATTCTGCTATGCCAGAATCTGGAACAGTGGAAATACCTATAAAAAAAAACCTTAATAGAATGAGAAGGAAAAATTGAACGTTCATTCTTGGCGGCAGCATAGACAGTTATTTAAGTAGGTGGTAAGGTAAGTTCCATTTAAAAGACAGAGCATTCTGACAGGCACTTTTATCTGCCTACAACTGACTGCTTAGAGATGAAGCTTCTGCCATTCCTTACTTCAAGCCTATTGAGTAATGCAACCAACCTCCGATTCTCAATCAAGCAAGCAACCGTTCAGCTTGTGATTCAGCCAACATTGTATATTTTTTTGGAATCAAACAAGAAGTCTTGTATAAAAAGCAGTAGCAAACTCACCTCTTCTCGTCAAGGCAAATGTTCCAGAAGATTTCTCCATTATATTTGTGCTAAGTATTTTTCCATAATTTAAACGCAGAAAAGCACCCATATGCAATTTTCAAAACCGCACTGGAAAATGTTGAAATGTATAGATGTTTGCGTATCAAGCACGATTGCCTATCTTGCTAACGTTTTTCCCTGAGACGTGCTTGAAGAATCTGAACGTTTTGTTTCTGACTTTAATAGACTATAGGCAACAGTTACGCCGTAACATTAAAGGTGGGTAATCTCTAATGCGTAGAGCATAAATCCACTAGGTTATACATCTGCAGTAAATATACCGATATAACTGTCCAAAGAATGTTTTTCTTGCTAATCTTGCGAAGGAATCAAACTTGACCAAATCTTTACTACAATATATTGGGTATCCAAAAAGGTTTATGGAAAGGCATAGTATACCGAAACCACCATTCAAACAAGCGGCCACAGTGGGGAAAAAGAGGGTTTAAACAGAATTGCCTTTTAAAGGTGATTATTGTATGCATGAAACAACTCAAAGACTAGTGAATTCGATTAAATGAACGTTCGACTCGGCGGAACTCTGTGTATTAGCCCGGACCCAGAAACTACCTGTCCCTTCAATCAAAGGAGATCAACTTGTGGATGCCGCTTCACAATGTGTCTACCAATTTAAATGTAACTGCAAAGAAAGTTGAATAGGCGGAACCAAGAGGTGTTTGATCTCCAGAGTGAAGGACCATTTGTCGAAATGGGTGCCGAGCTCTGGATTTCAGAAGAACGACAATGTGGTTGAAACACGCAAGCAACTAGCGTCCGCAGTCGCAAGACACGTCCTGACCACTGGTCACGTTATCGATCCACTTTTTGCATTCAGAATCTAATTACGTCACTCCAGTCCACGATTATTGCGGTTTGCTGAGGCGGTTGCAATCATTCAACTGAAGCCGACCTTGTGTGTTCAGAAACAATTGCTCGTGAACTCGACCGCACCCTGGACTTAGTGACCTTTTCTAACCAACCGACTGACTACCCATTCTGCCCTCTAATTGCTCGATATGAAAAACCCGTTTCGTGTTATTGTAAATTTGGTACTGACCAATTTATACGAAAAGCTTGCATCTACCAGCTTTCGTGTTCTAACGGCTTTGTTCAAACTTCTGAAGAGTATGAATTGTTTGAAACTTGAAGTAAACAACATAGAAACGGAACATATGTACTTACCAGAGGATGCCTGAAAAGTTAGGGTCATACAGTAGAGTGTGGCGGTTGAATAATGAAGTATCGTTAAAGTGAAGATGACTACATCATCCGTTACTGCACTTTCTCCTATCAAAAGTCCAGCTACACATGTCCGCCGTTGTGTGACCTGGTGCTGTAACTTCAGAAGATACACTATGAGTTGTACTCCACTGAGTTGTAGACAACCGATTACAAAAGGATTATATTCTGAAAATAAAAAATGCTTCTTCTGATGCTCCATAAGTTTGAATATGACTTCCACACACGTGCAGTGGTCAAGCGACGCTTCAGTTATACCCTCAGTAGCGTGAAGTGCAATTAAAAGTACTGTAAGTATTCCTGAGATTAAGACGGCCACATACTGATTATCACCAACATTTGGTTGTAACTTTCTCATTCATATATGCATTTCGACTGACACAATTCAAAAGAAAGTATCAGACGCGGTTTTCTGTCCTACTTGAGTCTATCATTCGATTACCTTAGAGAAGTCTCGAACAAAAACGTATGTTCACTCACGGGCCGATCCGGTACAAATTGCCACTCCCAGAATCAGCGTCCGATAATGTTTCGGGGCAGTGATTTGCGAGAAGACATAGAACACTGACGCCGTGCAAATAGCGAGGGTTCCAATGACGCTTGGAACGAAAATTATTTCAGTGTTCTGGTACCAGTAATGGAGGCCTGTGTGTTGATCAGAGGTGTATATTAGTGTTACATCTGGTACCAGCTCAACAATCGAAAACATGAGGTTCTGAATCTTTGTTTTTGGATAATGTTGGAACGGATATGTTTGGCAAAAACAGTGGGTGCAAATATTCAAATTAATTTCGAACCAACAAGCGCTACCAAACTTCTAATCAAAATATGTAACTCCTAGTTTAAGCCGTTGTTTCCAAGTGGGAACACAATCCAATTGTTGCAAGTTCTGCTTGTCTTATTTGAGAGATTTTCATGGGCGATTTTCAAATTTGACTGAAAAGGCAGTTAGTGAGCAGGATGCAGTTTCACTCTAGCCGTTCAATTTTCCCAGCCATGCATACAGAACCCGTGACTCAGTCTATACAAATGAGTTCAGGAAACACGTTCGCTAGAATGCTAGCTCTAGTTTGACTTTCTAGACTTCTATGTTTAATCGTAAACAGGTAAATCGTCAACAAACAGAAATGCACTATTCTAAAAGCTTCCGTGTACATGTCTATTAAGTTCACGTTTCCCTTGTTTAAACTGCTGTGATAGGAATTCAACGGAACGATTTGGAGTATGAGTGAATGCGATGTGAGCCCTAGGCAGATTCCTACCTCAATGATATATAATTAAATGATAGTTGTGTTTCAACGCGTGCTCCGAAACGTGTACTCACAAACAGTTTGATTGATTTAGTTCCTCATAGCAGGTCACGAGTTCGTGTTGGGAAAAGTCAAGTTCTGCGTCACGATTTCAGACTCAACTTTTCAGAGTAACTTCAAATATAAGAAGACGCCTAAAGACCCCGCACAAAATTATGGAACATTCTGGAAAGTAGTGAATAACATAATCGCTGCTCTAACAATGGACTAAGACGTATAATTTATAATCTACTGAGTGAATTATCCTGAATCGTCGGGTACGAATTAATAAAGACCATACACATACGTCGGCCGTCGGCCGTATACTGTAAAAGCCAGCCACTAATCGGAATTTCGTTGATTCAAGAAGGATAAAATAGTTGTTACTTGCTCTCATATTTTTCATATTGTTTACACAAACCGGAATTTTTAGATTTGCAATTACTTCCCGTAAAATCTACTGCCCACGGTTGTCTTTCCGTCCTAATTTTTTAACCCATTTTGTAGTAACACTTGAATCAATGGATCCGGTTGAACATTTTTCTAACACCAATTCATTTGTACGGATTTGTGAAATGTACGCTAATTACCGCTCGGGTTAGGCACGCAAATGTCCATTGTCGTGTGCCAACCCAAACCAGTATAAGATCACTGATCAGTAGTCGGGGATTTGGTTCATTTTCAAGTTGACCACCAGCTACATTTGATCGCAGCCTACGCATTCAGATATAATCCCCAGCCAGCCGGTACCTTTTGAAAAGAAGCACTAGACTCGAGTTTCGTTCTCATTAGAGGTCATCAGGAGTGCATATCCTTGCCATGGCCGGGAGTTGAAATCCGGCCATTCAATCATGAGGCGACCGTGTTAACCACTGCGCCATTGACCTCACATTAGGTACGACCGGATTATCAAATCTGAACGCTCAGTATGAGATTAATTACGCCGAATCCCAACCATTCATTCAACCCACGCCTACACGCACATGTCCTACTACCAAAACCAAAGGTCACACTAGCTCGTGACCGCGTAGTCTTGATCAAGACGACGCACGTAACCCCCCAGGTGATCCTGACATTCAGTCCGGCTGCCAGCGGGCTGTGTTCTGTCAACACTATGACTACTGATGAATGGTGGAAGATTTGGTTAATTTCACGTAGAACGTCAGCGATAATGACAACCCGGTTGTTCATTTGCATGACTCCAGTCTGATAACGTGGGTGCTGCAGAATACAGCTAACACCTAATGTTATGTGAGCAATGTATACAGTGGGCAACAAGACCGTGCAACAGCACAGGAGGCTTAACCAAGATAAATGTTCGAATATGGATGCACCGGTTCAGTGTTCCTTCAATAATCACACACTATGCAGTTCGGTCTTGGAAGTTGTCATTTATTGGAAAGCGAGATTTTTCAAATTATATGATTGCTTCCGAGCTAATAATCTTCTCAGAGTTCTCATTAGTTGCACGCATTATTCATGAGCTCATTTGAAGATTGAACCGTACTGCCCCAAATATGAAAACTTGACACTTCAGTCCTCGTCTAATCGTTCTGCCGGATATGTCTGGTATAGCACTTTAGCACTTATTCATAAGATGTACGTTCCCGTTTCCGATGAGGCACGTAAAACTCGATAGGGGCAAAGAAGATGTTTGCCGCTATTTTGCTCTTTCCATGGACAAACTGATTCTAATAACTGTCGCAACCGTCTACATATGATTGATAAGTAGCTGAGAGCGTGCAGACTATCCAAACCTGCGCGGGACTAATCACAACCGTGTACGTGATTAAAGCCTGTTAGCATTGAACGTGTAGTTTCCAAAACAAGCACTTCATTAGCCGTCTTGCTAACTGACCTCTCAGCTATCTTGATCCGGGCTGCATGATTCTGCTTTCAGGCCTTCTTTCTGATTTACCATTTCATAACGACGTATGAACGAATGACTCGTAGAGAACAGATGAGTTTGTGTTCAGTCCGGAGTTGGAAACAATCAAGCAATTGGCTTCGCTGTATTGTAAACGAATCACCAGTTAACGCCAATCTTCTGCCATGGTACAAGTTTTGGAAGGAAGTATGCTGTACATTGACTTTTAAGGCACTTTCACAACTGGTGTTTTACTGACTTCCGCTCACTTCATCTTCTGCCTATGAGCTCCCAAAAATTGTCAGCACGACCTGTTTCTTTAACTTCCCCGTCAGCAGTTTATCACAAGCGTATAATGTTATTGCTGCCACCAAAAAACAACGTGATTTTGAGTACATTTCCGTCCTGACTCATTATCCGTTTTCATCAGGCTGACATTATGAAAGTATTCCAATGTGTAACACATTTTCACGTCAGTAACATTTTGATGTCTTCAAGGCAAACATATCATGGCTATGTTACACTGCGAAACAAACATCGAGGCTCAGAATCCTAAAAGAGTGATGATTAGCTAAGTTGCATTTTTATCAATTATCCTGTTTAGGCAGTTCATCAAAAAACCCAGGCAGAAAGGCAGTAGGTGAAATATGCGGCTATTCATTTTTGTAAGCCAGATCCATAGTGGCTGCTTCTATGAATAACGTTTGTGATGACGACCCAATCAACAATGTCGGTGTGGACACTCAACCATACATTTGGTCTCAACAATACAGACCAACCCAAGTATTCTTATCCGTGTTGTCTTTTCGGACGTACATAATCATAGTTGGTCTGTGTAGCAATTTACTTGTTGCGATATTCGCCCGGAAGTATCACCACGTTATACTTTCTCACTGCCCTTACAATCACACATGCGAGTCTCATATCACCTAAATATTGACGGAATGCCTCAAGCATAAAAACTGTCAAACACTATGGAAGAAACGCAATATCATTAACACAGGTGGATTAGTGTTGGGAAACACTTCATAAAACGAACACG
>QNGE01000092.1:0-44974 GCA_008508345.1 Paragonimus westermani | reverse complement strand
TATGCGGCTATTCATTTTTGTAAGCCAGATCCATAGTGGCTGCTTCTATGAATAACGTTTGTGATGACGACCCAATCAACAATGTCGGTGTGGACACTCAACCATACATTTGGTCTCAACAATACAGACCAACCCAAGTATTCTTATCCGTGTTGTCTTTTCGGACGTACATAATCATAGTTGGTCTGTGTAGCAATTTACTTGTTGCGATATTCGCCCGGAAGTATCACCACGTTATACTTTCTCACTGCCCTTACAATCACACATGCGAGTCTCATATCACCTAAATATTGACGGAATGCCTCAAGCATAAAAACTGTCAAACACTATGGAAGAAACGCAATATTATTAACACAGGTGGATTAGCGTTGGGAAACACTTCATAAAACGAACACGGCGGATTGCTCTACACAGATAATTTAAGGGTAGTGTATATCTGATGTGGACTCAGGTGGACACACTGTCCTAATAAGTCACAAATGTGTAATCATGTAGGAACACCAAAATTTTCGATTTGAAATCATTGTTTCCTTGCTTCTTTGCCACAGTAGCACCTCCGCCAAACATGGAAAGAAAACAGAAGATTTAGCCTAAGAATTCAATGAGAAGGCATCTACCTCAAATCGGTTGTTTGACCAACTTTCTTTGTTAGTTGCACATTCTCATTTCCAGTCCTGCCAACCTTGAATTTTAACAGTCTTGTTTTCTTATTGATTCCGTTCAACGCAGTGACCCGAGATGCACACTTGCTTCACGTAAACCAACGGACTACAAAAATACTCACACTTTACCACAGCTTTATTGACGTGAGGTGCACGTGCCATCCGTAGAGTTGTAAACATGGTTCAGCTGGCTCTCCAAAATTTTCGGATTAAAAATCGTTTGCCTCTTAGTCCACTGAATTGTTGATGTTCGATCCTCTCTATCCTGGTTGCTTTATTTGCAAAAGTTACGTGACAATGCTGGGCACCGTCGTTTAACTTCACGCTACAGAGCTTCCCACTCAGTAAGTGCCACACCAGTCGCCTCATCGTCAATGCACCGCACATTCCACCTTGCCCTACTGAGTCTGCGAACACAACTCCTAGTCAGAAGATGGCTCCAAGTCCAATCAAAACGAGTGGGCTGCTGTTGTTTCAACAGCCGACTGACCTAATTTGTGTTGGCTAAACTAACCATAACCCCCAGCCATTATCTAGTAAACCTTCTGACTCCTACGCTCGTTTTGCTGGCTGGTATAATACCTCACCCTCTGTTAAATATGGTCAATAATACAGACATTCACAGCAAAGCTAAACGAGACCTAAGATTCTCAGGAAACCAGGGTTGACCCTTCTAGTGAAACTGTTCGGAAAGAAACAGGGAACCCCCCCACCCCATTCAACTTGGCAGACAATGTAGAGCAAACACGGTGGACACTGACACCCTGGATAATACCACTAAACTCGCCCATAGCTGTGTTTGTCTACAATTGCGCTCAGTTCGCTTGATTAGTTTAGTAATGCCAGAAGATTAGGTGGGACACGCAGAAGGGGATTTTTAAGACTTTCTGAATGGTTCGGTTTTCCTTATGTCTGCCCAGAGAGACTTCCCAGAACACGAAGGTGTTCTGAGCCTAAATACCCATTCAGGCCGCGTCCGTAGTGGGTTACCGTTCATAACGTATCTAACTTTAAGAAGCTAATGGTATTGTAACGAACCAGCCACGACAGAGGTGAGGGGTCAACAAGTATAACCCCATGATCGACACAGATGCACTCGTGTGAAATATGCATGGTCACTATGGCCGAGGTCACTCGAAACACACCAGTTGGGTTATTGTGATCTTGATGTCATTGTTGAAATAGGGGTCGTTTGGCAACCTGATCATCGCTCACAAGCGAGAGTGGTTTAGCGTTCAGATTTGTTAATCCGGTCGTGCCTAATGTGAGGTCAATGGCTCATGATTGAGTGGTTGGATTTCAAATCCCGGCCGTGGCAAGGATATGCACTTCTGATGAGCTCTAATTAGAGCGGAACCCCAGTCTAGTGCTTCTTTTCAAATGATACCGACTGGCTGGAGAGTATATCTGAATGCGAAGGCTGCGATCAAATGTTAGTGATGGTCAAATTGAAAATAAACCAAATCCTCGACTACTCATCAGTAACAAGGAATATAGAAGATTCATAGCACGACTTTCGTTATGCTGAAACCTGTTTCGGTTGTTCTGCCGTTACCGGGTAGCAACGTAGTATGAACTTCGTCCGTGACACCCTACACCCCGTGATCGCCAAGTTAGATTGAGAAAGAAGCCTGTGTCATCACTCAGAATCACTCATTAAGTGGTGCTGTGGCAAGTCAGTCTGTTTGGTTTGACCTCACTTGGAGTTGGCATCTGAACTCAACAATAATTAACAAACCGGACCCGAGGATCAGTCGGAATAGTGCTGGGCTGACCGTTGTAGGCAAAAGAAGACAACTTCGAAAGGATTATCAAGCCAATCCGTTCAATATTTCATTGTACTCTCCCCGATGAACACACATAAAATAAGATATCCTCCGGCCAACCCCAAAGGCTGCTTTGTGAAACTTGAGATGCAAATAGTCAGCGCATATACAATAACAGGTATAGTCCGTAAACTCTTGGGCAAAATGATGGATGGAGTGACTTCCAGCATTCAGATAGTGCAAGACATACATTGCACCGCATATCCTGGTAGTCCAAACAATTAGACAGAGCAACTTTACTCAAACTAGTCAGCTCAGACGCAATATTAAGGAGGGAATGGCTCCGACAAACGACTAGCTGCATCTTTATGTATAAGCACATGATTCAAGATGTCGATTGGGTTGCAGTGCCATTCAAAGGGTGATCAACCAGTGAAGCCAGATGACATATCGCTAGATGCTAACAGTTCATTCACTTTTTTCAGTCGCGAACGTAAAATACTGCATTACCTGAGGCGTGTGGGTAGCTCGGTTAATATTAACCGTCTGAACAAAAAAACGGAAAATCTTACATAATCTAGACACATTCACAGGCCAAGCATTAGTTTATTCAGAACCAACTTCCAAGAAGCAGGAAGTACAAAATCAATTTTTTGTCGCTCTGAATAGAGCATTCTTCGTTCACTGAAAGAATGTGAGTTTGCCGTTGCGACCCAACCGTTTCACCGTTCATCGCTTGCACACAATATCGTTCGCCAAGACCACCAAAGCTTGCGCAATTATCTCCGGTACCGTCGCACACGGCAGAAATCACTACTGTGTCCAGGGCTCGCATTCTCCACCTCTGTTGACCTCGCACACCCTGAGGATCTCCGTTTGTCATTGTCTCGTGTTGCATCCGCAATTGCGTTTTAACTTTTGCTTTCACCATGATCCAGACATATTAAATTGGGTTCAACATTGGTGAATAGGGTGCCAGTCGTAGGATCTGTCCTTCATTATATAACCCCTCAGCAAACACGCTTTTCAGATAGGTATGACATGGCGCATTGTCGTATATCAGCACAATGCCGATATAGGTGTAGTGAACTTCACCTGATCTAGCAGGGTTCGCAGCCAGCACTTGCAACCGCTGTTGTTTTATGCTCCTTGCCTCGTCGTGTAACCTAATATCGGGTTTGCTGTCACAGCCCCAATCAAATGAAGATTACAGCCTCAGTTGTATGCTACAGAGACGCATGTACTCGTTCCTTTAAATGAACGTCCCATTGGCCTTGTACAGAACAAATTGAAGTTTGTCTCATCTATCCAGCGAATGGTCTTTGCATTGGCATGAAACTCCGTCAATCACTATGTAACTTCAACTTCTCATTTACGTACATGCGAACGGGCACTTGACACAGTCTATTGACAGTTGTGCACTGGCCATCCATGTATCGACTAGTCGCTGGCGATTGCTAGCATCATTCATTGGTCTGTCTCACCTAAAAGTCGCCGTGGTAAATCATGTCCCTGTGCCAGCGCTCGATAAGTGCATCTCGACTTCTGAGAATAAACTTTTTAACGGAAGAAAGGATTAAACAGGCACTGCAGCCTGGCCCGCAGCCCAGTCATATTGGATCATTTATCATTCTGATAGATCAAGGAGCATTAGCTCCGAGTAGAGACAACTATACACTGCCACAATACCCGGTGCTGTTGCTCCAACTACTGCTGCCGGATGACCCTCATGCACACGCCGAATTAAGTCCGGGAGCTCAAGAAAACCTCCACTTACCGCCATTCTCACAGGGAATGTAGGCCAAAAAGTACACTACACCACACCAACGGAGCTCTTATCACACAAAGAGCCTCCCTGGGTAGATTCATTCGCTATGCCTACTGTGAGCTCTGTTGTTTTTAGCAAACGCTGCTCCACTCTTTGATAAACTGGGCTAGCTCAGTGAATTCTGTTGCCAATAAAACCTACTTAGGGTAGGCACCAGAGAAACTTGATGAAAGCAAGAAGTGAGAGAGGGCGACATGGTTTTTCTGTGATATGAAAGTCGACAGTGAATGTGGTATAACACTTCACTTGGAAGTGCACCTAAAGATCTCAAGTTGTGGTTGTAGGGTGCTACTGGATATTCTGAAATCAGCCTAACTATAAGCTAACGCAAGTTCAAAATTCACCTGTTTATCTGGAGTGTTTTGAAGATCGTCTTCTGTGTACAATGATGCCGACGCAACTTTTCACATTGCTGTGAGTAGGATGTTAGTTTTATATTATGCGCAAGGAATTGAATCGCCCTGAGCCAGACTTCACGAACCGTTCAGTCAATATAGCAACGTGTGTTGGGGATTTTCTCAAAGAAATGAAGGAAAGTGGAGTATTCCAACGTGTCCGAGCAGGGTAGCGCATGGACAAGACATCGTCTTCTCATGATTGCATTCATACCAACGAGAGTGTCGTGACAAGCGACCTAAATTTCACAAGGTGAATGGACAGTCGTCAGGGTGGTTCACAACCAACAGCGACCTTCCACACGGATCAATCCTAGAACCATGTTGTTCATCCTTTTCGTCCCTGAACTAACCACTACAGGCAAATCGACAATGTTTCTCAAAAAAACTCCTGACGAATTCCAGAGTAGCCAGAATATGTGGTGACCCTACAAGGCAGTTTGAACTGACAACTTAGCGGCCCATAGAAAACAACTTGTCGTTCAATATCTACAAGTGTACAGTCATGCAAGTTCTCCATCAAAGTTCTACTGATCTTGGCGACAAAATACTGCCCGTGCAAGCATGTGAAAGAGATCTACTGGTAGACCACAGTGGTAGACAGTCCGAGTTTGTCTGTAAACTGTGCTGTCATGACTAGGAAGGCACAGGTAACTCTGTATCTTCTGAACAAAATTTGTGGAATTTCCTACGATGAAGTGTTTCCCACTATCCGCGCCTCCATCATCTGTCCAAATCAAGAGACGAACATACAGGACTATCGTCCTTGTCTTGAGGAAGACTTGGCACTTATTGGAAGGATTCAGAGACGGACCATTAGAGGGATTATGAGGCTCAGTAGAATCTTCTACCGGAAAGACTGGCAAAATCAGGTCAACTCTCAGTGAACTGGTGAGATCTCGGTGTCGACTTAGCTTTTGCTCATGAAATATTCCACACCGCGGATCATCGACTGCCGTATGTTTTCTCAATTAGTAACGATTAACCTTCAAGTGGTTGTCAAAAGGTTGGATGTGTTGAGGCGGAAAACACTTTAGGACATAATTCTGATAGCTCCACAGGACAGAATTGCAATATTGCTTATAAAAATCAGTTATTCTGAATGAACCCAAATTTCGCTGAACTATCCAAAGCCACAACGTCTGAGATGCAAACGTGATTTACTCAGGTTTATCTCAAAAATAGCGAACGTTTTCGGCGTTCATCCAAATCATCGAAGGCAACGCACCACCCGCTAACGACTGCGTCCAACTGACATGTACCCATAATGAGTCTAACTTTAATTTGGTGGCAATGAAGCGTAATCAAGAAGCCTCAGTCTTAAGACGCTTAGGTCAGAATTCCAACATTTAACTCTACATCAAAAGGAGAGATCACGTCTCGATTGGGCTTACTCCTGCATCCGCTGATTTCAATCTCACGTTCAATTAAATTTTTTCGCACTTAACGTAATTCAGCCAAATAAGAGCAATATTTAGAGCATTCAACTCAGCTAGCCATCGGCTGACCGTTTTGTCTGTTCACAGATCCGACAAATCATTGAGATCTTCACCCCGAGCCTAGTTATATTACTACGACAGTTTCTATATATTATGAGGTCATCCAGGCACCTCACGCCAATTCGGCCTCCACGACGACAAGCAGTGCCAGACCATTATTTTGCAAGACAAGCTCATCCATGCATTCCCGAAAACAGTTGACACAGTAACAAATATCCATCCATTCACCTCATCAGTTCCTACAGGCTGGTAAAACTGGATGCACACGGTTGAGCGCAGTCATCCATAAATTAATTTTCAAGTTGACCATCACTCACCTTCAATTGCAGCCTTCGCATTCAGATAGACTTTCCAGCCAGCCTCTTTCGAAAAGATGCACTAGACTCGAGTTTCGCTCTCATTAGAGCTCGTCAGTAGTGCATATCCTTGCCACGGCCGGGATTTGAACTCCGGACATTCCAATCATGAGGCAACCGTGTTAACCACTGCGCCATTGACCTCACATTAGGCACGACCGAATTATCAAATCTGAACGCTCAACCACTTTCGCTTATGAGCGATGATCAGGTTGCCCGATCGTCTCGTGAGGAGACACAGTAACTGTCCCGTTAACTCCAATCGATAACGCCTCGATCAGGACTTCCCAGATAGATCGAGATCACTGAACTCATTAAACCTGCAAGGCGATATTTTAGATTACTGATGAGTAGTCGGGGTTCGGTTCATTATTATTATTATTTGGTCAGGCTTAGTCTTAGATCATTGAAGTATCTTTCTGTTTACTAGCTTCACGGTTAAGTGGATTACAATATTCGTTACGGTAGGAGCAAGGCCTTTCACTTTTTATGGGCATTAACACAATTAAAATTGAACTTTGTGGTGTTCTCTTCCAGATGGGCGGGGCTGAAGGTTTGTTCAGGACCATTAAATGTTCACATGAATTGGGTTCCAACGAACATCTCTTGTTCACACTAGTCTGACAATAAGCCAAGAAGACAGGTTCATTGTTCTGCTTCACCTGTTTCAAATCAATTATACTAGTCGAACGTGATCAAAGTTGAAAGAAACACTATGATATTTGCAACTGACTCTCTGAATCGCACGAGCGTTGCACATTTGTGGCTTCATTATGTTGGGCATTCTTTAAGATTTGCAAACTTACTACCTATTGGTTACCCCTCACGCCATCTTGCAATTATTTGGCCCCACTTTATATCTGTTTTCGTTCTATTCTGTTACCAATGTTACCAAAGATTGCCAAAGATTATCAAAGATTACCCTACCAAAACAATCATCATTAGCTCAGGGTAATCCCGAGGTAAATGAATCCGCTTAATTGTCTAAATGGCAGTACTACCAATTCTTCTAATTGGCTAGCGCAAGCATGTATAAACCATTATGCTTGGTAAACAACCTGTCACCGCGGGTTGTTCAGAATGCTCCGTGCTATCTGTGATCGTCAGTAGGGCTACATTAGACCTGCATTTGTATTCTACAGAACCTCATCTGATACACACTGTTTTGTCAAATTTTAGACCTTTGTGGTTTTAGTACACTAAGTGGATGACTAATATTTTGAAATGAAAAACTGTCGCTTGTCTGCTATTCTTAGATAATAGCCAAGCGTCGTTGTAGTGATTCACGTGAACCATCAATCAAGGTTTCTTGTATAGCACTGCTATCCAGAACCAGTCGTATGATAAAACTTCCAAACAAAGGAGTCTCCAAAATCCAAACTAGCGTACGCATTGATGTGAAAAGTAAGCTTTTCATACGATTTAAAACAGTTTCTTTGCAAACATGCTGATAGTTAGGCGTAACACGTTTGATGTACACCTAAGTGTCCGTGCACCATCGTGGACAGCCAATATGTATGCAGTAATAGAATACTAGGTGCAAACCGAAGTGGCCCTTGCAGTTGAGCAGTCAACAAAATAAGTATGAACCTTGTGACAGAAGGTGACAGTCAATCGAGAAAGCGGGGCACACCGGACAGTAGTCGGGAGTCTCGGCGATCGCGTAATGATATGCACTGGTTAGTGGGATTAAGCAAGGGAATCAACAGAACATTGCCAGATGGCATACAAAAAACGAGCAACACACCGAGCAACGGTAGCGGATCAAAATCAGGCTAATGGACAGAAAACAAATGGAGTGCTTTACATTAAGTGGAGCAAGCCATCAACCAACGAAAACAAGCAGACGAATTTACGAATAAATTGGAGTGTTTATTGTAGAGGTAGCTCTATTTACTACCATAGTAGGTAGTGATTGGAGCACAGTCCTGGTTTTGATTCCAAACAGGACTGCACAACAAGTCAAACTTTTTAATTATTAAATGCCTTTTAACAGCCGGTAATAAATCCGGTTCTGTTGGATTGTTCCACATTTCGGTAAACTATCGTAAAACCTATTAATAGGAAGTATTCTAGGCGAAAAATATTGGCCATCCTGGACAACTAAAACGTCTAAAAGCCAGTCGCCATGGAGCTTCTATAATCACACCACCCTAAATGTCTCAGTAGGGCCCATTTTTATTGGACCAAAATTTGTGCTAGTTTTTCCATTAAGTGACTGACTCGAATGTACGAAAATTCCAGATAATTTCATGATGATCATCTTATACTTTCATGGTTTAGATTTGCTAACCCCGGTTCATGTCATACATCTGTGTTCTAGCCATGTATATGTCAAGCCAACCACCTGACATGAGAAATGACAGAAGAACAAGTTCTCTCTGTGTAACCTCATTTCAGAAGCAAATATGTTTCCTCCACATTGACTCATGAGGCTGATGTCCACATTTCATTCCGTATAAACAGTGCTTCTCTACCACCACTCCCCCTCCCGGAATAAAGTTTAACACAACTCAGCACTCGGCTTTTAGACTAATTCTTTGTGAGTTATTCTCCTCCGTCGGTTGTGTTTAAGGTGTGCCTACCTGTCAGACCCCTTCAAATCAATTGTGTCACTGTTGAAGATAATGCTGTATCACCACATCACCATCTCAAACAACATGTTTCTGCAAACTTTTCGATGGATGTGATTCAGAAACTCAAAGCCTTCGCAACAGATACTGACTCTTCTTTTGCACCACCCGAATAAATAGCTGCCGCATTTTTTTCTTGATACACACACTTTCGAACCTGTGAAGCCAGTTGTCTTCTGATAACTCGTTTTGATGGACCACTTCGTCACACTGTTGGTCGTTTGCACATTGATATGTAAGAAATATAAGATAAAAGAAGCGCTATTTCATCGTTTTGTAGCAGTTTACTCAATTAAGAACCACGGTTTTACCCGGTTCCATATTAGTGTAAGCTGATTAGGCCCTCATCGCCTGTTAGGATAACCACAATTGCAGAGATGTGATTAGACTCAAAACACTTACGTTTTGGTCATTGGCTCAAGTAATGCATAAAAATTTGTCGGTCATCCAGGTAAAAGAACGGGTAAATGCATATCATCGGGTGTTAATTAATTAGTGAATAGTAAAAAGGACTATCTGGGCCAGCAACAGTTGCTGGGCACCACGAACATCGATAGCAATTGTTGCTCAGATGAACACATGTGAATACATTGCATTTTCCTCAGGGCTGTTGTAAAGAGAAAAATTCAGTAACGAAAATCGTTCAATAATTTGCTATGTTACCAAATGCTTTCAAGACAAATTTTCTGAGAAATTGTGAAAACATGTAAAAGCAATTCTAATGATTTGGCATAGGGGAATAAGCTTTTGCCAATTATCGCTTCACAAAAAAATCTACTCTCTGCTAACTTCTGTTACAATTTTCACCATAAACACTTATAAGCAAATCACCAGTTGACTTGCTTATCTGTCCTGAATGGTTTTTAGCTCATTGATCTAATCCAATATTCCTGAGTCATGAAACTCACCCAAACTCGGGCGTCCAACAACCAGAAGTATTATGCCAAGCGCAATCGCAGTCGTCAGAGAAATTAGAAAGTTGATTTTCACTGTCGTCCTCGGTTCCATAGAAGTCTCTTCTTCAACGTCTCTGATCACTGAGCGATTGAAATATCGGTCGAAACCGACAATATGTCGGTCTTGAAGTTTATTTCGTAACCATAGAGACCGCGTCTTTGTCATGACAACCGAAGGCTGGAAGCAAACTGGTGAGTTTCTCGACCCTCATTTTTTTGAAGCAAAACGCCTATTTCCGTGGTCTTTCATCATTACTTCCTATGCTTCCTCGTGTCTGTCAGTCCTCGCAATGCCCTTAGCGAGGCAACACCCTATGGTGTATTGTGGCAGCGGAACGAACATGAGGTGGTAACATAGTGCGCAATGTTGAATGCCTCCGGAGCAACACTCGTACCTAACAAAGTAATAAACAGAATGATGTTTTCTGTTCATCGTGTATGTCTGTACCTCAGTACACCTCACTCAACATCGGTTCGTGGTTGTAAGAGCGAGGTGAACCTGCACAACAAAGTAAAGTGTTTGGGAAGAAAAAAGATCAACCGTTTCATTTAAGGTTGAAGTGGAAATGTACAAATACTCAACGTGGGTAGATTCTTTCAAAACTTTGCGAATGTCGAATCGAGCAAAATTTGACTGCGTCACTCAGACGTGTACACACGAAAGTGGTATGCACCCATTGCGTAAACGCCTTGTCACTAATCGAAGATGAGGACACATAGCACTTATACTCAGCTGCTGGATGTAATATTTACTTCTCTTTCGGCCAAATATCAGCTAACATACGAAGTGTAGTCTGAACTCGTAATAGCTGCTATAGTCGAACACCTCGCAGGATTTTATTTTCTAATAGCGCACTGTGTTCTACCAACTGAAGTTATCTTATCTCAAGACTCAAATTTTAGGACCAATAATTTTATACACATCGCCTTTGTTTTGTTAAGACATATTTGGCATTTACGGAACGCCTAGGTTAAGCGACATCTGCAGGCTTAGTTAAGAGAGCAACGATCAGGATAATTTAATTGAGTGGATTAGTTAAACTTATTAGTTTGAACAATGAGAAGACGTAAATCAGTTGATTAACCACTAGATCAATTCTGTATATTCGTGTAACAGATGAACTTGTAAGCAATTCTAAAATCTGGAACTAATGATCAAACGAAGTACATAATTTTCTGGTCTCAAGCCTCCATATTAAACTAACAAACTCAGATAACGGGAAGTAGACTGTTATTTGGAAGAGGAGCAGTTGATAAAAAAAATAGCGTTTTGACTGAATTAGAACCGATGACGGAAACAACGTGGCCAAACGTAGCAAGTACCTCACCATTTTGGTTAGCCAGCCACGCCAAAAGCCTGGGTACTTCACATTTGGAAGGTGCTACCCAGTCTCCAAAATCTTTCGAACTACCCATTAGTAAGGCAGGATGGTGAGCGTTAATTCACGCGCCTAGTCACATTGTCAGTCAAGAGAAAATGTACTTCGCTGGTTTAAAATAAGTACAAGGTATTCGATCGATCAATTTTTTGTCGCAATATGCTTGATTGTCCCCAGCATTACCAGCATATATTATATCTTGACAGAAGAATGATTTATTCGCATGCTGGTACCAAGGCAGCAGAGAAGGGAGAGCGGGCTCGGCAGCAAATGTCTGCTTGAAAGGTGGGAATTGTTTCATCAAATTTTCAATGATTCAGCGCATCGAACAGTGGTTCTGGATCATTTGTAGGAAAATCATACAAAATTTTTTGTGAAGTTTGCTCCGCGTGTACGTGGCGTTGTTGTGGATGAATTGCATACATTATCCACACCCTATTGTGTAAACAAACTCAGGTGGCTGTCAAATTCGATACACCTGACACTCAAAATACAGTGGCCTGTTACAAACTGCATACAAGAATAACCAAATATGTCTCACTTCTATGTATGTATATGTGTTTGGGAAATCCGAACTGATTCACAAATAGCACAGAACTCGCATCCGACACATGCAGTTTGCACTGCCAAGAAACAGCTCGTCGTGTGCAATAACAAAACATGCAGTTTTTACGATTATCTGGCAAGGAGATAGAAATACAATTCACAATGAGCGCAAAACAAACCAAAACCATGATTTTACCAGCCAGCGATGAAACAGTCAGTGACTAGCTAACGAAATAGGTGAGGATTTACGTGGCTCACCACGTAGCCAGGCAGCGTTATTTATGCGTGTTGTGGTATTGATAGTTAGACAGCAAAGAGTTACTCTATGTTCACAGCAAAATTGGTTTCGGCGTTTTAATCAGGATAACGGTCCTCACTTCACAATCTACCACTGCACATTGCTAAAGATCAAAATTCCTCATGCCTAAACTCCCAATCTTAGTTCATCTGTTCAAAATTGACTACATAAGCAAACGTGATAAGAACACTCGAATAGTTAATACCGAAATAATCTTTGTTGCTCTACTTAATGCCACCGCAGAAATCACCTGATCTAACTTTGTTAGATACTTTCTAGACTTGTACAGTAATCTGATGAACACAGCCCATTTGACCAGCCAATTAGTGCGAGATTTGGTAGAAGTGTTTCAGTACTGAACCCTTCCTGAGGTCATTTGAAATTCACTTTAATTTCCATCATTGTCCGTGTACACCATAGTCCTAATGTTGTATAACAGGCGACATTCATGAACAAAAGGACAAGCCCCGTACACGACGGACATAAAGGGACTATCGGAACAGTGTGTACCTGCTGTGTGAGAACTTTCATCAAGGCGAATGACAGCATACTTTCACCCAATGTATGTGAATGCATGTCTGTCGTGCAAATTAGTGTACGCGTTTGTGGTTTAGTTTTTGACATGACCTGTACGGGAGTTTGCGCAATAAACCAACTTGCTGGCCAAGCGTCTTTTGAGGACACAACAACTGGTGCCGTGACGAACGCGAGGATGAAGATTTCCTGGCCACAGCCGTTCGAAGATGGAGACGTCCGGACGTTCCTGGAGGACTTGGAGGACGTGGCCGATGTGGTCGGAGTCAACACTGACCGTGAGAAGCCGGCTGTCCTGCGGACGCTGGTGAAGGGCAGGGCGAAGGCGGTACTGGACGCTGCGCAATAAACCAACTTGCTGGCCAAGAGTCTTTTGCAGACACAACACTAATAGCTTTATAAACTACAACGGGTGCTCAACAGTTTGGTTCCAAATGTCGACGTGGTTTAGTCTCAGCCATTGCAACCGTACAAATAAGTACTTTTGATAGATATCTATTTCAAAATTGTACAACTGTTTCGATTAATCTGAAACAGTTAAAGCTGTGTAAGACAAGTACATGCAATTTTGCTCGAGTAATCTAACAAAAGTAAACTGTATTTCTGAAGGGATGCTACACTTTGAAAACATTCTTTGCAGACAATGAACTTGTTTTTAACGCATGGTATTAAACAAATAATTGGTTCCGGACGCACACATTTCAGCCGGATAGCCTTCCTGCTGGAAGACGCCAGTTCTGGACGAGAGTGTCAGTTATTCAACCAAACTGAGATCAACAGGGATTTTTCTACTGATGAGTATAACTGTCTCCGGAATTTCCTGCTATATACGAATTGCTGACATTTTAAACGAAAGCACAGACTACTTCAGTTTAAGCACTGTCAACTTGACTGTGGTCTGTACTTTAACCATTGTGCACCTATGTTCTACTTCCATGCCCAAATCGGACTAGTAAAATAAAAGGTCTTATCATATTCATGATATTTCAAGACAGTACTTTATAACAGCTTGCGCTTCAGAAGATGCTAATCATTGACGAACTAAGCATTGTCGACTAAACAGGGGTATATTTATATTCTGGAATTATTGTTGGGCAAGGCTCGTTTAATAAATATCTGAAAAAGACGCAAGGAGAGCGTAAATTCACTATTGCTCGCAGTAATAATAGAATTTTTAAGGTGGGTGTATGGTATTATTAAATATATTTAAGCTATCTTGATAGTGAACAAATTGCGACATCGATTATTGGGACTACATTACAATACCCTATTCAAACTAGCTACTCATTAGTCTAGTATACTTTTCTCCCACACTGTGTTGACCGCGGGTTTTTAAGCAGTCTGAACTCCTTCCCACAACTGATGTTTCCGGGTTGGTTGCTTGAATGAAACCCATCACGGCCAGTTTTCACCGCAATGGTATGGAGCACCACGCACCGTTTGAACCACGTAAGAACTGAATCTTTTCATATTCACTGGTTTTCGTTTACACTGTGGGTTTTGACAGGATTACTTTCTACGATGGCATTTTCCGAGACAAAATGTGAGCACTGATAAAGTAGCTGACGAATTTATTATTATATGTCACCTCACGGTGGAATCCTGCACATCTTGAAGATATTAGTATCCTCGCTTTCACCGAAATTCGGATGGACAGTGATAGCCATGGGTCAACAAATTCTTCACAGACGTAATTTTTCGTAAAACCTACATGAATTATTTCATCGTCCGGGTGTTCAAACTAGTCGAACTGCAGTGACAGTCGTCAGCAACCGCAGTTATATTTCAATCTAAACGCTTTTGTAGCCTATATATATATACCGGCTTGAGCGTTTGTTACCTAGCATTTCAAGCCGTTTTATCACATTTGGCCACGGGGAGAAGTCCATTACCAAACTGAGCTTATTGCTTGCAATAGTTTA
The DNA here is from genome assembly GCA_008508345.1 of Paragonimus westermani. Classification (NCBI taxonomy): domain Eukaryota; kingdom Metazoa; phylum Platyhelminthes; class Trematoda; order Plagiorchiida; family Troglotrematidae; genus Paragonimus; species Paragonimus westermani. The sequence goes on along the minus strand of QNGE01000092.1, from coordinate 30,200 downwards.
TCATACCCATTACAAGGAACTGTAGAATGTAGTCAGTTATATAAAAGAGTAAACTTGTTCCCTGGTGATCTGACAGGAAATCAGTGCGCACTTGATTCCAATGTGTACACTGCGTATTCTCTGCAGTTAAATTTGCTACAGCATCTAGTTTTGTAATACTGTGTCGACAGCCCTATTCAGTTTTGTTGTCACGAACATCTTTTAATCATAAATTGGCCTTTACTTTAAACCAAATGTTCGAGTATTCGACTTCTGAGATCTCTTCATTTTTGACAGTTGACAGGCATAGATTCATGAAGAAATCGTTTAGCTTAATGACGTTTCGTTTATTGATATTTCACCTAAATTTACGGTGACCCTCACCATTTGCTGTCATAGTGACGGTCATCGTACTTGCATTCTACTCAATACCCCACTGTATGGTCACCCAACCATGGAATCTTACTTTTGAGAGGCAATTAATTTGCAGACAAACTTCTCCTCAAGCACTCAGTCCCCATACCTTTCTGTGGTGTTCCATGTCACATGCATACGGTTGTCCAGTGAGCGTGCAGATATCAGAGGTGCAAAGCTTGTGTGGTCTGTATGACCCACCGAAATATTAGCTTCTAGTGTGTCACGCATGTATTTTTGTATTTGCTAATTAATTCAGTCGCTTAAAACTTCCTGTTTTGTTTTGTGGCACATGTTATTAGCTGTTGTGGTGATATATCAAGCACTGCTATCCTCCAGTCAAGGTTCCTTCTTACAGTGAATGTCAGCACCTGAACTCATGGCAAAGTACTACATATGTAGACTGATGTGAAAATAGGCATTCTGTCACACTTAGCTATTCCAAGAAATGTGGCCAGTGCAAGGGGGAAAAATGAAGCCAGATTTGCTCCAAAACTTCATTAGGTGAACTGCGTTTAGCTCATTAATCGATCGGCGTTAGGAATGCACGCTAGGAAATTGGGTTGCGCCTGTTTTAGGGGGCAATACTTTGTGAACTGAAGTCTTACTACTTTAGTGAAAGATAAAAACTGTCTTAAGACCCCTCGCAAGGCCACTTATTTTCATTTAGGCTGAAACATCATGTTTCCTGCGCAACATAGCCCGTCGTTTGAACGTGCCTAGCAGCCGATACTTGACTCGAACATGGCAATTATTGCGAGTTAAAAACGTTACTATGATTGTTTCCTCTTAAGTTGGATTCTAGACAGAATGAAGTGAACCCCCGATGGCACTGATGTGTACGACAATCAATCAAGTGAAACGCACGTGGTATCCCAAGACCAGACCAGCATGCTGACTAGTGGAATGTGCCTGGTGTATCATTGTTTCAGTCATCGGGCAACAACAAACTTCGGATGAACTGTGAAGCCACTTACACGTTTACGTCGGATATATTCAGATACAGGGTCAATAAAACTTTGACATCTTAGTATCACGAATAAGCGGCACTTATCGAATGTCCTGATAGCAAAACATTGTCAGAAGGGGAGTTACCACGAGCCATGCTGCAATATTTTGATGAGCACAGTATCAACCGTTGCTTCAGCGTTAATCTACTGTGAAACAACTGGCTTCTATCCATCTTTGCTTCCCATAAAGTAAATTAATCCGCTGAGGCCAACTTACTTCACCCGGAAATTATGCAAGTACAATCGTCCACATCCCCAGTAGCATAATAGTGTGGATTATCGACTTCTCAAGATTTAGAAATATCACTTTCACAACTGGTGTGCTCAACAACTGTCGGCTGATTGCTGGTTGAATTCTCCATTGCACTAGCCATTCGTTAACCATCGTTGAGCATAACTATGTGTATGACTGATCTTGAGACACTTGACAGATTGTGATTCAGTATCATGATTTAAAGTTGGACGCTGGCTTGACCGTGTAACAAACAATGAGTGCGAAAAAGTGGACGTATAAGAACAGAAGGACGGCAGGCGATGTTCTCTGCAAGAGAACAGAGGCATAACTCCAAATTCTTGTCATTTGCTGTGCGAGAAATAGTTACAGAACCACTAGTTTCTCTGTATTATCATGACCAATTTTCAATGTGTAAATTATCTTTCGTAAAGATATATGTGAGTACACCACACAATGTGGAATAGAACTAGTTTTCATATGTAAAACGAGTGACAAAGGCAAAAAGCGAAGTCAGATAATTAGACGGCCATTAATGAAAGCAGAAGTCGATTGAAAATTGACAGGGTTGGTTAATTGTACACCGTACTTATCCTTTCAAACACGGAACAGTAGTTCCCTACTTGTCCGTACCATAGTTGATGGCACCCACCACCAATACTCCGAAATCCTCATAAGACCCACCTCCATATACTCATTTGTTTATCAGGCTCTTTATTTTGGTTGTGAGCGTTTCGTGAACACACGAGGTGACGTTATCACTGCGTACGTGTGTGAGCCTATAAGTCCAAGTTCCAGCTGATATGTTCACCAATCCAACCGCTGAAGCTCCCACTTTGTTCACTGAGTAGATGTTTTCAACCTAAATCCAACACTGAACAACATCTGGTCAGCTCTACCTGGTGATGCAATATGCGTTTATTCTTGCCTAACATTCTTCTGATGATACCGCCTGATAGTCTATGGGTGAGGCTGGTAATTTACTCTCAATCAACACAATCAGCTGACACCTGGGTGCAAAGAGCAGATAAGTATTTCGATAAGGGTTGGCGGTTTGGGTTTGCAACCGAACAACAAAAAGTAACGCGTTTATCACAAGCTAATGTATCATGGGGCTGTCTAAGCTACATTCAACGTTACTTGCCCTATTGTTCTTCGAGAGAAAATTTCCTTCAAACCATCGATGAAGTATCTCTCCACTTTTAGAAGATGAAGGTTTCTTGTTGCTTCTGTGAGATGCGTGGGCAAAATGCCCAACCGTGGGCGGTTTCAACGGTGAACTTAACTTTTACCACCTGAAATGACACTGTTGCACCGCTCTCTCAAGTGCTTTCCACTTAAATCTACGTTGTCTACGTACTTATTTGAATACGGGCACACTTATCCTTTTTCCAATGACTAAGCATGATTTTTTGCAAAATGACTTCAATAATCGAAATGAAAACAGTTACAATGTCATTTTGGAAACATTCGTTCATACTGCCGATACAAACCAAATGCCTGGTCTTCCATCATGTTTAGAAGTGATCTTATTTATTCTCGATCCGTCGTTCGCCCAATCTTTAGTAAGACTCATCGAGAATGGGTTTGGGACAGTTGAAATTTCATTTAGACAAATGTGAATCTACCTTTCAATCATTTTTACATCGTGATTTGTCGGATTCATCCATTTCTTTTGCTTTTGTGGCTGAATTCCACTTCGCATAGCCAAAGTCGTGACAGTGAAGTCAGCCACTGACCTGAGCCTCAATCGTCCAATCCATAACAAGGTAACTGCAACGATCACTTTGCGAAATTAGTCCAGCGAGTCACAAAACGAAATAACGGGCATGTTACCATTTCAAAATAGCTTGATCACCTTAAATTCATTCTTCCGTCTTGTGGAAGTTACGATTTAGTTAATTACGGAGATGCTCATACTAAACTCCGCGTTTTGTGCATTTTCGTGTCTGTAAACTATGCACACTTTATGCCCAAAGCGGATCAAGATATACCAGAAAACTGCTGACCACTTAATTATTTGATGCACTATATCAGCTAGTGGAATTATTTTGTTGCTGTTGGTGTGAAAGCACACTGTCAAGTACGTGTACGACTTGACTGTTTGTCTAACCACTGAAATTGCACAGATAAGTCGTACTCCTTCTCGCTTGTCTCGTTCTGTTCAAATGCACAAATTTCTTTCAGATGCTAACCGATGGGAACGACGCGTTTTGTTTGCGGTAACAAAGATTGATCAATTATTTTACTTAAAAATACAGATGACTTGTTAACTTCTATCATGAATCCTTAACCTGTGCGAGAACCAACCATTGTATGTTTCCAGTCCTTATCCAAAACCCTTAAGATATACATATTTATTACTGTTATACAACTTATTGCCTAGGTTCACCGAGAATCTCTCCTAATTTTATTCAACTATAAAGCTAGCCAGTGGCTTGATATCATAAAAGGTAATTGCAGTCTACCTGAGAGGGTCAACCACACTGCTCATATGTGAACAACAATTTCCCCACCTTGTAATATTGTCCTGCAGGCATCTACTAAGACAATGAAATTTGTGATATCTTTGCCACTCTGATCCATGTCTGGCATTTCAAGGATCTCCAAGTTTCAAGAGGTTGAGCATCACTCACAAGCGATCATACCTATTCCATGCTCAGACATTTTAGGTATATTCTTTCGAAAAGGTTTAGTTCTTGTTAGAGGTCGTCAGTAAAGCACACCCTTGCCACGGACAAGATTACGACTTTCATCAAGTTTACACAAAGTAGTCTTGTTGCCCACTACACAATTGATCTGATATTAGGCATAAAACAACTATCACATGCACACATTCGTTTGTAAGTGAAGACCAGTTTGCCAGATCGTCTCCCGTGAAAATAGGATAACCGTCCTGTTTATTCTGACTGACGACCCCATGACCGGGACCACCCACCAGGTTGAAATCACGGAAAATATGGCAAATGTTCCAAAATATTTCAGGGTTTTGAATACCAGTGAGTAGTCTGGGCTTGTTTAACATAGCTTAAACATCTCCCAAAGTTGAGCGCGCTTTTTGAAGTCCAGTTGAACTTTCGGTAAACATTTTCAAAATGGAGCTCGAGGTTTACCTTCTTTACAGCTAATGTGTGGATATTCCAGATGAATTCAACTATATTTCCGAAGACTCGTCAGCAGTTTCCACCTTGGAAAAAGAGTGTATATTAATAACGTACCATCTATTTTACTGGGTGATCCGAAAACCCGGATAGTTCACACAAAAAATCAGTAGACATGTAGCATTTGCACACTAATCTGAAAGTAAATGTTGGTATCTAAATTAATTCAAGCTGAAAGTAGCCCATAAATGGTTGCGTTGTCGGTAATGTTCTTATCCTAACAACACGGGGACGGAAGTATAACGTCAGGTCCGAACGAAGATTTGTCCTACTTCGTCCTATAATGAAGATGAAACGCGAGTCTGTGGTTTGCCTTTGAAGTGAACTCTCCGAGTTTTATCTTGATGTAAAGGATAGTATTAAGTGTGATGATGTTCACTTTGACATATCATACTTAATAGCTCCTGTTTAGTGGGATAATCGCGTTAACAACACTTTCGCTTACCAGCGTGCATTTTGATGTCTGCAAGTACATGAGTAGTTGACCAATTAGGAAAACTATATTCTGCTGCGGTTTAATCAAAAGTTCGCTGTGATTCCTAAGCGGTTATCGCACCGATCATAAGCCACTGAGACTACCGACGGTTGACTAACAAGTTACAATACCATGAGTGCCTTAGGGTGATGACTGTGACATCATCCACACCCCCTATTTAGAGGCTTTGACTGGCTAATACATTAAAAAGAATGGCAACCGTTCGATATGAGGATACTTCGTCGTTTGGAGTTTGATATGGTGGTCTAACCTGATCCATGGAATTTCATTCAGCTACGTCATAATCAGAACCATTCAGGTATATTCTTTTAACTTTGATACTAGAAAATTGGAGAGACTCTTGCGTAGCCCAATTAATTTCAGATTCTTGTTATATTCCCTTATAACTTCCAACAGCGCTAATCTGGAAACCAGTGGTCTGAATCAACAGTTGACGGGTGTGGAGGTTGGAAGTGGCGTTAAGTTTAGATTTCTAACATTTAATGCGCACCTGGGAATCGTTGTGCACAAAACTCAGAATGTAAATCCGGCAACGAAATCATGAGAACAGCGAAGAAGCTAAACAAAGCCGGTTTACCTATGTGAGTTACATACTGATCGAAGCAAAACACGCGAGCACGGCTACTAGGATTGACCAGATAGTTTATCAATGATGAAGTTGCATAAGCTACGGTCTTTACCTGCTGAACAACAACTGTCCAGATCTTGAGTTTTGTTTACTGCCAAGTGAGGTGAATCATACATGTTACAGACTTCTTATGAAGCCAAAATCAGGGTCACACAACCGAGTCAGCATGACAAGGGAAATGTCACTATGCTCAGTCAGCCTTTTGACTGTCAGCAGATGGAAAGAAAGCCATCGCTTAGAATAGGTGTAATGGACAAGAATGTTGAGTGGAACGATTTTAACCCCACAAAGAAGCGTTCGCTTAATCTAGCGGTCACTCACTCTGTAAATGCAGCCAATATATGATACCGGACATGGTGAGCCAAGTACGTATATACGAAGGTTGGTCTGAAATACCCGCTTCCGTCTTCGAGTTGTTACGTAGTGAAGGAGTCCAATTGAGAGAGCCGACACAGTTGAGGTGCAAAATAAACTGTTACACACCATATTCTGGATAAATTTCATGGAATAGTCGCGCTATACGGAAGCTTCTTGTAGGAGTCCCATCTTTACTAATACAGAGTGAGCACCAAATATTTGAAACACCTCTCCAGTTGCATATAGTACGAAATTTCCTTACTGTCTTAAAGAAACAAAATTAGCATTTCAGATATTTTTACACTTTTAAGGGAATCAACAGCTGTTTTATAATGACAAAGTTCACAAAATCGGTTTATAGGTTAAAATCTGTCCCTTAAAACAATAAAAGCTGGAGAGTGGTTTCCCAGACTGATTTTCTCACGGATTAAGTAGCATGCGACATTGAAGAAATGTAGTTCCGTCATTAACACGAGGATGTCAGTTTGCAGGTAGCTTAAAAATTTGAAGGACCACGAGAAAACAATTTCGCAATACGTCTGTTTGGCGGCAGCTCTCGGCGTAACAAAGACTTAATATCACTTGTACAGTGTATTGGTATTTCTGTCAGCGGATCCCCTGGAATGCTTTGAATACTAAAGCTATTGCAATGGTAGTTGTATGGATTTTCTATGTTCTCTTGTAGGGTCACAATTATGAACACAGAACAAATACTGCGTGAACACGCCTTGACTATTTACACCTAGTTTGCTGATTGCAACCACGAACAAAAACGATTAGAGAAGACTAGATTCTAATAGTCTCAACAATCAGGATAATAAGCATTGAGCGATTTGTGTACACAAACTTTGCCTTGAGAGCAAATCCTGTTTGTATGCTATAAGCAGACAGAACGCTTTGAGATTTAGCGTTTCAGTGGAATGGAAACGCTTGAATTTGACTGTAATAGCAATTTCTTCCGGTTCTGTTCGACAGACTACTTTGGATGCCTTAGTTTTAGCGATAAACCAACAGAAATTCTGATAAGTTTTCTTTGAATATTTCATAATTATAACATGGTAATTTCCGCCTAGATCGGAGACAGGTACAGTTCCTGAGACAAGATTACGCTCTTAATTTGTTTTAACGTAGACGTTCGATAGTAGTGTTGCAGCACGATAACATTTGATTTGCCTCGCTCTTTCCAGAGCAAGACTGATTGTCATACGGGGCACGTGTTAAATGTGAACAACATTAGAAAGTTTATCAGATTATTTTGACAGGTAGATCAAAGCTACAGAGTTGACACAATTGGAAACAGTTGTTCCAGCAGTTTTTTTAAATGGTTGCTTTGAAGTTCTTCCAAGTTTAATACATAAATGAAATCCATAACCAAAATTTTGGGATAGACATTCATATAGTCAGTTAAGCGACAAAGTCCTTTATTCCTGCTGCTCAATGGAAACTACTTTCACTAGTAATGCCGTCCACGTGACATTGGTTGGATCTCATTTAAAATGCATATTCACAAATCAATTCGGATAACAAACACATATGTTTCTGGACCGACGAAGATAACATGAGCCGGCATTATTTGCGAATCGATTCCGAATGCACAGACGGCATCACACAACGAACACTGTTGTTCGACAGTCAACATCATTGTGTCCACGATTTGATCATGTGAGTGAGCAGTGCGCAACGCTGAACAACCCGTGCGTGATTGGTAGATTTCTATGCCGATTTTGTTGACTTACAACATTATTTATACATGGTTGACTTAGTTCCCGCAGACAACTATAACGAACTTGTGTATCAGACGCAGTGACCACAATAATGGCAGCTCCGTTGATGAAACTACTCTTTATTGTCAATGTGGGTATGGCGTTGTTATTGTCCTTTATCGCACTCGGCGTTAATCCAGCATCTAGAAGTAAGTCTGCCCAAAAGATCTTCAAAAATTGCTTATGTAGTTTATTGTGATAACGTGAGGTATTGTAAGTAGCTTCTATTCATTAAAACAGCACTTGGTCAACATTTCATAAGATGTAACTGTTTACTTTGATGAACATTTCAGTTTGGTGTTATGCCCAGACCCGGACAAACTCAGTTCATGTGGAGCAGTCTGTGTTATACACAGAGAGCTTTCCAGTTGGAATACTGTAAACAAAACAGAATGTTCGCGCGACAACTTCACCTCATTCAACTTTCTAAGTGCTTACAGAACATTCAAAATTAATTGGGCCAAATTTCACCTAACACCAAACGACTCTTACTTCTGACGCCATAAAGTTGGCTTGACGTTAGTTAAGAAAAACCAAGCCAGTTATGGTGTAGGTGTTAAATTATTCTGAGCATCCATCGCCTGCTGTCTAGCTGACAAAAACCTTATAAAATTGAGTAATTTTACTCGGTTCTTCACTTGGATAACACGAAACCGTAGAAATACTTCGGTTGTAAGTCTGGTCTAATTCAGATATCTGGTCGTCGACGTGGCCGAAATTCACCTGATTGGTGCACGATTATTTTGCGACCGAAATTTATACAAAAGTACGGAACTTAGGCCTAGATTTTTATCATCTTCCTGTAAGCGTTCAGTAAGCCACACCATCATATTTTTGCACATGTCTTACTTCTTGCTTAAATAGCCTTAAGGAAGACAGATAAACACATCCTAGTAGTGTTCGCAGTGAGGGAATTTCACTGGAATCCCAACAGTCCACCTAAATACTCATTGGCGTTGTGTTATAAGAAAACTTGTTAAATGGAATTTGTTCTGAGCTCAGATTATCGGGTACTAAGGTTGTTAATCTACTTACCATCATTATGCTGAGTCATAATGAACTGTCAACAACTTTGCGGTGAACTTCGAGTAGTGCTTATGTTGTTCATTTGTCCACCAGCACCAATTTTTCAAGTCACATTTGATGACAGCTTATCTTCAAGGATAAAAGTAGTCCCAGAAACATTCAATTTCAGAAACTGATTCCTTGCGTCAAAACTACATAACTTTAGTCTGGGAGACCGAAGTGAGATTCTACTCCGAAATGCTGCTGGGCTTGGTATTCGTAATGACAAATCTGTAGTTCTACTTGAGTAAAATCGTTATTATTTTCCTTGACCGAAAAAGTGTGACACAATTTAAGTTGAATTCAACAATCTAGATCAAACTTATCAACAAAGAATTGGCATCGACGCAAGCATTACGATTCACATGACAACGAACACATTTTATGATATCAAACTATTTCTAGGATCTTATACTCATTCATCCAATCTACCTCAAAAAACTCGAAAACTAATGTTGTGGGATGTTAAAATTCTGATTCATGCAGCCAACCATTTAATAAATCAGCCAGAATGTGACATAAACACGATGACGCGGGTAGAAACTACTGAACTCAGAGCACAGCTGACAGAAATGAAAGACAATTCGTCATCTCCTGTGCACTCGGCATTGAATGGAACAACCAGTTTGGGAGATGTAAAATCGCACCTTGCCACTGGTGCCTATTAGTTCTGAGCGTGATTGTCATTGTACGTGTGAAAAAAACAAACAGTTTATTCTGCGTCTAGAGTTAGTAAAACTAACACCTGATGTTGATAAGCGAAGGTTTTAGGTCCCTTGCTGTTTTTATTGAACTAAAGCGGTTGGGTGATCACAAAAGGACAGTCACCTTTAATTTGTAGACTGAGGAACAATTCTTTTGTCTGAGCTGGATATACGGTAGATGCTTCCGAGGGTCTTCGCCATATCACCGGATATAAAGTGTCCTGAAGTCCTGTAAACAGAGGGCCATAAGAGCCTAACTATAGTGGAATTTGGCCACAGAGAGTAGAAGTGCTGTTATATGGAGTTCTTAAGGTAATATTTTACACGGAAAAGTGAACCTGTTGCTTAAAACTCGAAATACCTTCGAAATTCCGAATGTCAAACGTGGTCATGATGCTCTTTCAACTATTTTACGAAAGCAGTTCAGCGGAATTGGACCCGCAGGGCTTCTCATGGATGCACCTTTGATATGTCCATTTGTGGCTTCTTCACACTTTAGCTGGAAACAACTGAGGCCACACAGCTTTAACTGCATGACTGAAGTGGTAACTAAAACTCTTGTCATCTCAGAGTGCTGTCCGTTTACTATTACAATGTACACAGGTTATCATAATTCAGGTTCACACCGAAATGAATTTCTACACCCCTCATTCTGATTGACCGATCCGTATGATGTTTCTAAATGATTTAAATGATCACACAAACTTTATACTGATGAGTTCGTTGTGACATACGCCAAGAAATCGTCTGCACATAGACAAATTATTCGCTCAACAACGGTACTTCGAGACTGTATTTGAACGTAGTCAGCAACTTTGAGTTCATTCACTTTCTTTACTGGTTTATTTTGTGTACACGAGCCAGATGTTTAGCTTAACTCTTACTGTTTCCTCTCTATTTACCAAGAAAGGTTTTTAAAATATGATATGACCGTTAGCCGTAGACTACAGCGATGAATTTAAAGCAGTGGATTAAAAAAATTATTCCCATTCAAAAAAATATATTGGCTTGAAAGGTACTCGTAGTTTTAAAACGTACAGACAACTTTTCGAGACCGAAGTCTACAAATATCAAGAATTGTATACCAAATAAACCAAATCCTGAACACTCCAGTATGTGGTTGATCCTACCGACACGAACCATGGGAATTGACCTATTGTCTCAGTAAGGTACACTTAAAAGTTGCTCATTCCGGTTGTTGTATCTGCAGTGGCTTCAATCCGGTCAACGCGATCGTCATCGGGACCAACCTGAACAGAAACTGTCCAACCATTTTCAGTAGCTTTTCCACCACCAATCCGGCTTCTGAATTTGCCCCGATCAGGGAAAAATCCTTCATCTTACATCTGTCCACTCAAAATCCTGACTTGTGTAGTTTTAACCACTAGGATTTACACTAAAAAATTTTACCAAAGATAAACTTTTTAATTTGATAAAACGGATCTTGAAAGCAATGCAAAGGTTGATGCGATAATCCATTATAGGTTTTCGATATTAAAAAGATTTGTTTGAAATTTAGTAAGGTTGTTCAAGGTCGTTTGCTTTCGTGTGGATGTGTCAAAATTTGCTGTAATAAATTGTTTAGAATGAGCTCACAATAGCCAATCAGACATGATCATTATGTTGGTGAGAGTTGTCTTTTCACTGTGGCAAGAGTTCTGAAGGTCTTTGAATCAACGCTTCGCAGAGGCCAGCCACAGGTATCATCCTCACACAGGTGTTCATAATCGGAGAAAGTCATACACCAGTAACAAAGAAAAGTTCCCAGAAATAATATTTTTAACATCGATATTCATCTTTCCCACACGGTACTGAGAGAATTCTTCAAAATTAACTGATTGATTTGTTTAGAAAATGGATGACTCATCAGACTTGCAAATTGCCGACAGATGTGAGACTATGTTTCCGCAACCAGTTTCGCTTTCTTATAACATCAGCTGAGCAGAGAATTCGAAAACGGGTTCTTCCAAAGTATAACTTTCGAGCACATCTTGACACATTTCATAAAGTGGTCTACGGGTTCATATGGAAAATTTTAATGAGCACCATGGATCCAAACAAGAAAATCAGCAACCACACACAAACACCTATCAATGCACCTCCGTTGCCAGGGCAAAATATACCGATCAACATGTCTTTCTGTATGCAAAGTGTAGCTTCAATTTGTTGATCGCCACCATCTCCGTTATATGGGGATAATCTGGATAGAAGTTGTGTAAATTCTATCAGTTCTATTCTGATTGTCTTTATGTGAGTCCTTAGAGGGGCAATTTGTCGTGCAGTTCTCGGTATAGACACAAACATCAACAAATTCTATATTCACCAAAAATTATTCGTGAAGACCAAGATGGATTAGTTTTCATTAAGTCATTATATCAAAACATACGGGGAAATATTACAAACCAGTCACATCAAGAATGCGCGGTTAATTTGGGTATTCCTGATACAATCTGATTATATTGCCAGTTTACTGTTAGTACGTTACATGGCTGTCTGATACCCTAAGACTCGTTATACGCCACTGCTCATTTTTCGCTGGCAGTTCATGGGTAAATTTCATTTCGCCTGATTCGGCGACTTATGACTAGCTTTCCAAATTGTGATCCACCAACAGATGATATAATCACTTTGAAGAATGCAGGTGAATGAGTGAGCGACTATGAGAAGGCTGAGGATTTAGAGGTGTGATTCTTCAGTTAGTGAGACTGAAAAACTTCACACAAGTGGGAGGGATTTGACGAAAAACAGACCATGAAATGTGCCCGAAACCTGCTCTAGAACTCAAACTGATACTACAACCACGCATTTGATGCATAACGAAACTCTTCAGTTGAAATATAAAACGTGAATGAACCGTTTTATGCATTTAACAGTGAACACGACAGCGTTTATCAGAGATAGAGCTCTCTAAGTCTGGACAAAAATATTCTGCATTTAAATGTTAGGAGCAATACTTAATCCAGTGTTCTAGCTCAGCAGTTATATTGCTGGTTTGGTTTCAGACAAGAAGTCTGTTTCAGCCCACTCGGTGACTTTACTGTCACAGTGACCCGATTACTGATGAGTAGTGGTGGATTTTGGTTTTCATACTGATTGAAAATCACCCACAATTGGTTGCACTCCGGTAGGTTTTTCAGCCGCCCTTTTACAAAATGAAACACTAGATTTGATCTTCGCCTTTGTTAGAGCTCGTCAGTGTATGCATCCTTGTCGTGACCGGTACTAGAACTTCGATCAAGCTTCATGAAGCAGCCATGTTGACCACTTGAGTCAGCAGAAGACCAGTAATTTTCTGTGGCTCGTATTTCCTTACGGTCGGTCAAAATATCAATTTCTAACAAGTCGCTCTTGTGTTTTTTTTTCACCCAGAAGATGCGATTATTATCTCCAGAAATTAAGACTCTGTACTGGCCTGATCCCTACTTCCTTGAAAATGCATTGCACTCACTAGCCTCCTTAGCAGACAAAGTTGTTAGCGTGTACAAATCATAATATAAAGTAATTACTGTGAAGTAATTACAGGTTATTCCCAAGAACGAAACTGCAGCATTTGTTCACCATAAAAATTGCAAATTCGATGCACCAAAACGCTAAGGCGTAAGTGCAAACGGTGTTATTTTACTGTCGTCTTAGATATCAGGATAATATTTTGAAACCAGGTGACATTAAAAAAGTCTTGGTGCATTAAGACGGCCACCAGGCCGTTGAGTGAATCAGTAATTAAAAATATAGAATAAAGTTCAAAGACAGTTCACAAGTTTGTATTGAACAGAAAGCACAACAAATTAGAACTAGAGTAAAGAACCACCTGACGAGGCAGTAGGTAAACAAGCAGATATGAGCCAGAGTAAGAGACAATGATCAGGGACTCTGTAATCGCAGTCCTTGTGTTAGACAATGTTGATGAAATTAATCCAGAAAACGTCGAGGTGATTAAACAAGGGTTAAGAACTACACAGGAAACTTATTTGCATGGGCTATTAAAATTGCCGAGGCTAAATGCACTGTAAATCAACTAGAGATGGTTGTGTTCTATGGCGCATGACGGTTGGGTTTGGATCGAAGGAACTGACTGAAACTGGCGGCTGGATGAGAGGACAATCTTAATACATCAAGTTTGTGATTTCCCTGTGTACTTTCCCCCAAAACAGCTGACCCTTTAACTAGCCATACTGACGGGCTATATCAATTTTATTCCACTCTAGCAGTTCACACTTCCCCGATCTGCTGCGTTTGGCAATTCGAAACCAGTATTCACTCATATCCACGTGGACTTGACCCAAGACCTGCTACCCCATTCTTCATTCATTCGCTTACGTCTAACCTGTCTAAAATAATGCCATACTTGTAAGTGGTTCATCTGGTCTGCAGATGCTTCGGTGTCCGAGGTGGAATCACCGGTTATCCACAATTTTTTCTGAAATTGTTGTGGTTTTCTCCTCGATCTGGTACCTAGTTCATATCTTTTGAAGAGTATTCGAAAAAACGCACCTCGTTCATTTTTATCCAGGTGCACTTGTATGTTGAGGGAATGTTAGCCGTAATCTTAGGTCAGTGTGATAGGCAAATCCGAATCGGATGCCGCCAGCCGTAATGAAAATGGGACAGTCATAGCATTTCAGTTATTAGGCTTTGACAGACGAATATACCGAGATTAAACAAAACGTGTCTGCAGTCCATAATTTAGAGTTCGCGGTTCTCACAACTACCCTTTTTCAATCGTCTGCCTTTGGAGTAGACGCACAAATTTTAAATTCGTTCGCGTCCGCGGTAGTTTAAATGGGAAGACGGAAAAGAAGTCGATTTCACACCAGACAATAATGGACAATAGAATAGTCCTAGGCCTGTGGGAAATGCATAAATTACCGGACTGTCTTTCAAGAAGACACTGTTGCTGACCCGTTAACCCGAAACAAGGTTGAATATTCCTTAAATTATTAGTTGTGACGTTTGTCATGGGTGGTCAGCCTGACCCGGTAAGTTGAAAATAGCTCACATAAAGACTATTGCTTTTATCTGTCACCTAGGTGGTATGTGCACTTGGAGCATTGGCTTGCAATGACCTGATAACGTAGGTCAATGAGCAAGCTTGTAATGACATCTAGGTGACGTAACTGTTGTCGCTGTCTTGCCAAGCCGTCTACAAATTAAGTTTTTTTTAATTAATCTTACAAGCCCATTCGTTTACAAGTAAAAGTATCTTGATTTTCAGCAGTTCCGGCATACACAGTTTCAATGGTTAGGTCTCCTGTTTTCTCTCTATGTTTCGTCTTTTTCACTGGATAGAGCTTTCTATTAACCTTATGGCTGTATGAAAGTTAAACATCAACGTTTGTCACTGATTTACTGCTTTCGATACAAATGATGGCGATGACAATGCTGATGATTTTGGTGATGATGATGATTTCTACAATTAAAGTCTGTTAGGTCAGTTCCAGATTAACAGACACGCTGCAGCAATTCTGAGCGAAAGCTTTGGAACTCCATGGACGACCGCTTATTTCAGATCTGTATCAATTAAAATGGTGTCGTGAGCAAGCTCTTTTCCGGTTATTCATCGTCAGGCTAAATATATAATATTTATATGAAAAAGAGTTGTCACGGCGAAACGAACAAAAAATTTACTTGGTTCAGCTGCAGCCAGACACATCGTAGGTAGACACGGAGGCAGCATTTTTATACTATTATGTCGTCAAGAGTCAACAAGACGATTACCAGCACAATTTTATACACCTCGTTGATACATATCATACTGTCAACCTAGCCTCCTCTCTTCGCCCGATTTCCCGAGCCAACAACATTCACTCAAAAGCTGTCAGATGCCGAATTTTGACCACATCTGAAGCAATCGGAATTCGACTGCATAATCCACCCTTGTGTACACGGAAGCGCATTGTTCAGGCATTGAATTTCCATGGCCATCCACTCACACCACGACCGATCAAAACGCCATGTTTCCGATTGTGTCATAATTGTTATCTAATGATAGCAAAACACTGTCTCTGTATGACGTGACTGGCCTCACTTGAACTTACTGCATGTTTTTGTTTGTTTTTCCTTGATAACTCTCTTTTGTATAATGAACAACCGAAAACAAGCTTGTTCGGTACATCATTTTCCTGATGACTACCCTGGGGATTTCTAGCCATCTTTATCAGTCATCGATGAGTTGTTCAGTACATTGTAGATGTCCTAAAAGGAAGAGAGGGCGTATAATTTCTTATGGCAGTCAACAGTTGATCCACCAAGATTTGATGCTCTACTCAGTGCATTGCGAGCGTGTCAACCAGTCAGCTAATTCCAAATGAAGTGTCCTGTTTCTCCCATAAGAGTTTACTCCGACGATTGATCAACAATTGAGTTCCACATAGGTTTCTAGTGCTTATATTTTGGGAAGCCATCTTTCTTACACATTAGTGAATGATTATTCGTTTTTATTTACTCTGAGACTTCTGTCTCATCCTGCAGATAGTATTCTGCTATGAGTCAGTAAAAGTGAGTTTACTGTTTTATGTGAATCATGATTCAGTAGTCCTGACCTGGTATTGCAGAACCCCTCGAAAATCCCAGGAACCCCAGTTTAGGAAATGTAATATGCTGATAAATACTATTTTGTCTCACATAGTTTCGAATTTGACGGATCACCATGTAGGTGGGTTATGTTCCTTTCTTCTTCAAAGCGTACGAATTCACATAAGTTATATTAAGTGACACTGGTATATGATGTCACATATGTTAGTTTACAAAATATTCATCCTCACATTAGTGATCGCAAATTGTTTCTTGTTTCGTGTTTCCTCAACATCTGGTTCCATTCTTCTTATTCAGTCGCATAGTATGAATAAATACACCACTAGAAAATAGCCTACTGCTAATTGGTTTAAATAATCAGTCACCGTTAAGACACTTCGATGAACACATTCGCCACATTTCCCCCGCATACCTAAATGACATGGTCAACAGTGTCCGGTTTTAACCCACTTCACTGACGTTTTCTTCTTTTGAGACATTCCACCTCGATGTTTGGGTGAGTGGTGTCTTCAGCCACAATAAATTCAGATGAGGCCCAAGTATGTTATGATGAAGACAGTGTTGGTGATGATGACGACGATTCTGGTGGTAGTGTTCACAGCTACTGAGCAGTAACAACGCTGCAGTGCAGATCACAAGGCGACTGAGTCGTGTCTAGCTGTCCTAGTGATCTCCACTAAGTCATTGTCTAATCAGCGTACATCTTGCGTAAATTGGTTTTACCAGCCAGTCTATCTATTAGACATGGCAGAATATTCAATCACTCCACAGTGAATGTTATTTCACTACCTTGACGATCCGAAGGTGTCAAGTGTCCTTTGGTTCGCTTTGATTCAATATGTTGTCCAAATCCTTCTAGTTAATTCAACAAAAAAGCTGGCCCTCGAATGCGTTCATGCCACACCAATTTGAGATCTGATATGCGTTTCGCACTGTTACCTATTCATCGATTCACTGTGGTGTTTTGCTCCCTAACCAAACTGCCGGTGATGCATTCACAGTATTGATCATTCTCACCGTTCAGTACACGTCATCACACATTTTCATTGGTGCATTCGGACGTGTTTGTAAATACGTGTTTGTAACAGATTTGTCTGGATGATCACGAAGATACAAACTGCTATTCACGTACCACACACTCACAAGCAAAACCAGTGAATGCGCAATAAAATGTGTCGTTCACCATAATTGCAAACGGACTATCCGCCAAACGGTGATGCAACCGTGTATCTTTGGTTTTCATGAACGGAAAGAAACGAAAACACCGCATACTTCAAAGTCTGGATTTATTAAGATAATTGCGGTCAGGAACGTGAAAAATGCCGTTATATCTGCAAGACAGACTACAGTATAGCACGTAGTTCATTTGCCATGACCCACGACTCGGTAAACAGTGAACCGGCACACAAATTATGAACACGGAATAGCTCACTCGTAACGACGTGCGTGCAATATTATTCTGATGAGATGATTTTTTTCAGACAAACAGGGTCATACAAAATTGTAAGCTGACTCGAGTTCAATACACAGTACACTTGGTTAACTAAGTTCATTCAAGTTAGGCAATTTTCACACAGTATGCAAAAAGAAAAGACTTCGGCAAACCTGAGTTGTATGACAATGATAACAATAAGTCTAGCTTCTTGGGGAATTAACAGATGAAAGGAAGTCGAGAATGACTACTTATATCTGAACGTACGTTTGGCGGAAACGAAAGAAAAAAGAATGAGTAGCATCGGTAAGATTGTGGATGATGAAAATGGAGGAAAGTGTCCGGATGAGATACCCAACTATGAACTGACGTGTTTACTACAGCTGTATCTTCTAGTCCAACATGACGCAACCTGATTAGCAGTAAAACCAAGGCGTTAAGCGCATCTTTTCTTAACCGGAATTCTTCCTATAAGCGATATAAAACTCGACTCTATGTCTCATAAGTTTGCATCTTGTTCACGCTCAATTTCATTTACTGAAAACATCATTACAACAGCTTTTGATAAGTTGCTGCAATTTGGGAAAGATAGAATGCTAAAAGAGTGTTCTGTACATGTTAAACAGTTCACGTGATGCTATGCTACCAGCCAGTTATCTCTAAGATGATTAGATAGGTTATCCATGAACACATTTTTAAACGCATGCTAATTTTGATGGAGATCGTTACGTGCCAAGTTCAAGTTTTTTGCTGACAAGTCGACAAGGTGAAAGCAATTGCACCAGTTTATGTAGCTAATCAGGATAAAGCATTGAGTTAAGTGTCTTAGCCCATCTGTGACTATTTGCGTTACATCTTTATTAAGGACTTTGTCATTCACAGGATCTAAACGGCATGCTTGGATGTCAAGACATGGACACACCTACGAGTTTAGCAAAATTAAACTGAATCAAGTGTTCCAGCCAACCCAATGTATAGTCCAATCAGTGGACTCTTCTCAATAGCTACTGAATGACACGTGAAGGTCGTATGAAATAATAGTGGCTACTTTTCCTCCACGACAGTAGTACCCAGTTCATCCCTTCAACTAGTCATTAATCTTAGCCAGAATAACAGAGATGCTTTACTGGATATGAACTTCTGTTAAACCAAAGCTGGTTAACCGCAGCTCAGTGGTGTATTCCATTCAACGCTATCCTCCGGATGAACATTCTTTTGCACTAGTCGAAGTACGAAACATTTTGCCTCAACCGCATCTATTAGTGTCCGGGAGCTGACAAGCTACAGAAGCTCAAGGGCAAATATAGTAAACGTAAGGTAGTCTAGTCAGGAATCTCACTACAGTACTACTACTACTACTACTACTACTACTACTACACAGTACGAAGGAGAATATACAACGCTACCTTTGAAATTAAGGTGACGACCACCGCCGTGATCTGTAAACCGTAGCAAAGGAGAATTGTCTATGTGATCATACGAGACTTCACACATAATGATGACTCCTGTGTGTGGTGAGGTGTTCCGGGAAAGGGATGAAAGACGTCAATAACTGGTTTGTCTGTTGACTGGCAAACAGCGCGACCTATCATGTGACTTGATTTGCTGGTCAGACTTGTGTGCTGCATCGGCCCAGAGGGTTATGCGTCCTAGGACTTCAATCCTGCCAGATACAACCGTGACATATAGGCCAAAGAAAACCAGTCAAACCAAAAGCAACTGTATTCGTAAGGTCGCACATCACATTACTGACTGCTTAGGGGCGCTTTCTTAGTGAGCCGCGATTCCATGCGCAATCAGAGTAAACACTTGTATTGTCTTGGTACTGTTGTCTTCTGAATCAAATAGACGGAGGACATGAAAAGTGCTCCCAGACATCTGATAGCTTTGATTTCCCAAAGTTTGGCCGTGACCGCTGGCATCACTCGAAAGCCTGATGTAACCTCGTAGGAATACACCATGCTCAGCATTCAGCAGAATTATACAGAATCGAACTATGTCTCAGGTCTAAGCACGTCCCACACTGCCAAGTGAGTCGGACTGTTGAGTTCTCGCCTCCAAGTACGTTCCCCACCGAAATCTTGTCTCCTATCGTCTCACAGGTGAGACATTTGAGTTATAGACCCTGCGTCAGTCACATTTATCGGCACGAAATACCAGGAAATATCAAAATCCGTTGTTACCCTAATGGTCCAACCCATAGATTTCACATTCTTCTTACTCTGCTGTTAACCGTCCACTTCTCAGTCCAACAGAACCTATAAATATTGAGGATTACCGTTTGTACTCTCCTAAAAATAGGCCATCAAGCTGTTGTTAAGGTCACTCTCACCAGTCTGGAGTTGGAGGTGTGGTGAGTCACCGGAACATGTCTCTGCGATCCTAACAATATCCTTCAATTAAGTTTACCTTTGGAAAATGCTGTGGTAAGTGACTCATTCTTAGGGTCTTTGATGATGTTGGAACCTAATTTCNACGAAGGAGAATATACAACGCTACCTTTGAAATTAAGGTGACGACCACCGCCGTGATCTGTAAACCGTAGCAAAGGAGAATTGTCTATGTGATCATACGAGACTTCACACATAATGATGACTCCTGTGTGTGGTGAGGTGTTCCGGGAAAGGGATGAAAGACGTCAATAACTGGTTTGTCTGTTGACTGGCAAACAGCGCGACCTATCATGTGACTTGATTTGCTGGTCAGACTTGTGTGCTGCATCGGCCCAGAGGGTTATGCGTCCTAGGACTTCAATCCTGCCAGATACAACCGTGACATATAGGCCAAAGAAAACCAGTCAAACCAAAAGCAACTGTATTCGTAAGGTCGCACATCACATTACTGACTGCTTAGGGGCGCTTTCTTAGTGAGCCGCGATTCCATGCGCAATCAGAGTAAACACTTGTATTGTCTTGGTACTGTTGTCTTCTGAATCAAATAGACGGAGGACATGAAAAGTGCTCCCAGACATCTGATAGCTTTGATTTCCCAAAGTTTGGCCGTGACCGCTGGCATCACTCGAAAGCCTGATGTAACCTCGTAGGAATACACCATGCTCAGCATTCAGCAGAATTATACAGAATCGAACTATGTCTCAGGTCTAAGCACGTCCCACACTGCCAAGTGAGTCGGACTGTTGAGTTCTCGCCTCCAAGTACGTTCCCCACCGAAATCTTGTCTCCTATCGTCTCACAGGTGAGACATTTGAGTTATAGACCCTGCGTCAGTCACATTTATCGGCACGAAATACCAGGAAATATCAAAATCCGTTGTTACCCTAATGGTCCAACCCATAGATTTCACATTCTTCTTACTCTGCTGTTAACCGTCCACTTCTCAGTCCAACAGAACCTATAAATATTGAGGATTACCGTTTGTACTCTCCTAAAAATAGGCCATCAAGCTGTTGTTAAGGTCACTCTCACCAGTCTGGAGTTGGAGGTGTGGTGAGTCACCGGAACATGTCTCTGCGATCCTAACAATATCCTTCAATTAAGTTTACCTTTGGAAAATGCTGTGGTAAGTGACTCATTCTTAGGGTCTTTGATGATGTTGGAACCTAATTTCATGATCAATCCGGAGTGAGAACTGCACTAAGCTTTACGGCTGAAAAGAACCTGTTCAACCTGATCCCAGTGAATTGTCGTCCATTTGTCATCAGATTTAGCACTTCAGTCGAGGTCTGTCGAAACAGACAAGAAGAACGTTCATCTGTCACAAATGCATGTACTCCAACATATAACAGTTGAGGTGCTATCAATCATGCTAGCTGCTGTGTCCTCTTTAATCCTCTGAGACAAACTAAGCTTGCTAGTGTTATGAACCTACAACCCGGTCGTCTTATTTCAGAGAACAGGATAGGTGACATGTTTGGTGTCCGCGAGAGACACCCTAGTGCCAGCGATTGATTTTGGCAATCATGCGCATCTCACGAACTCTACATATCGAGTAACGCAGCTCAGCAGAGCTGAAGACAAAGGGTCACTCGGAAATCACTTTGTGCAACTCAAGCATGGACGAAAATTGTTCATATCACCGTCAGCTAGCAGTTGCATCACACCATTAGAGGATGTCGCTCAGTTTGCAGTAGCCAACTTGACACAGCTCATGACGTTGCTTTCGCTCATTTCGTCCTATCGTGTGGTCAGATGTCAGCTGCTGATACCACCGCTAGGGCAAACAAAGTGCCTATCAGGTAACGCTAACAGTTAAATTGTCGGGGTCAAACACTAGGTTACACGAACTTCTTCCGGGTAGTAGGCTGACTGATATCGATTATGAAGACAACATTGTGGTACTTGGCTCACCTGTAGAGAACACACAGACCATTTAGATGCTTTAAATAATACAGCTGATCTGTACGAACTTCGCACCATCAAAGTATAAGCTATTGTTACAAGACTTGACTAGTACTTACAATATCTCTCTTAATGCTGGCAGACAGCTAATGACTGTTAGTGACTTCATTCACCGGAGTAGTGTCAGCTCGTTGGCCTGCGCTATCGCTGGCGGTTCGTCCACAGGAACTGTGAGGGGGTAATTCACTCACCAACCTACTTCACTATCGGTTTCCCGATGAATAAAGGCAGAGTCTACAATGCGTTTGAGTATTCAGATTTGCTGTAAGAATGAGAGAGTTGGCTCGCTCGTGCAGGAGATATACACAGACTCCCGGTATTCTATCACCGTTGTCTCCGTCAGTTAGATGGTACCAAATGGTTTGCCTCTGTGAGCAACCCAACAGTCCGCTTGCACTTGTTAAAAAAATGTGCAAGTTAACGGTTGATGACCGAGGAATTGAGAATGCGATCTCCACTGATTGGTTCATTTAGTCAATATGCCGACGAAGCGTCTGCCACGCCTTGCATTGTTCTGTGTAGCTGCTGATGGATGAAAGAAACCGCAGGACTATCTGACGTTAATGTAGTCACGGGCCATGGATTCCTTCACCGTTCCCCTAACAAAGTTGATGGATACCCGATGTGTTCCGTACTTCTACAACAATTATTAATGAAGCTCATGTATCGCGAGGAACAGATTATGCAATTGTCATGCCATGAATGTAGAAGACGGGCACGTATAGGCAGCAATAGCGTATTGTAAGGTAGATTACAACTGTACGGTAGAAACCGTAAGCAAACGAGCCCTACTGTACGGTGAGACGGTAGACTGCACAGTGTCAACCCACAGACGTGAGCTCAGTAGTTCAATCAGGAAAGCCACATGACAAGTCCAGTCAAGCATGGACAGGCGCAAGGTTGCGGGAGCCCTAGAGTGCCTTGAACCTGAATCATGTAAACAGACCCGTCGCACGGCCACACGCAAGTTGTCTGCATGTGTACACCCAACAGGACACGGCAGTCTTCAACATGGATAGGTTGGGAACCCCATATGAAAAGGCAGTGCCGCAGCCCACGACGTTCCTGCATACGCATATTTGTTGAATCTTCTTTCTTCATGAAACTCAATTGTTTTTTTATTTTTGTCACCTTCCTTTTTCAATACGCTGTTCTTAGTTAGCACTCTGCCGCTTCAAGAAACATTGCCAGGATCATCGACAACCGGAGCCATAAAACACACGGGTATTGCTCATAGCTGAAATTGAATGAATGAATGACAGTCGAGGCAATTCCCAGCCGTGACAAGATGAAAAATCCGATATATTGCTTCGGCTCATAAATAAACGTGATAAAATGAATTCGAAAGCGTCTTTAGTCCAGACAACACTACCCATTTAAGAAAAGGTAAGTCAGCTACCAAACAGGTAAAGGGCCTAATAGGTTTATCATCTTTGGTGGAAGTTTGTTTCCAGGATCACCTTCCATGTGCAGACGGTTGACGTGGTTATTGATTCAGCGTTTGTAACGAGCGCTGCTATTACCAGTCTAATAAGTTTGTTTATGCAGAGTCCATTAGACGCCTTAAACATTTTCTAAAGTCGAACTGATGATTTTCTGTTAACCACCTCTCAAACAGTTTCCACGGTATAAGTCAGGCTTAGTGTTTAGCCTAGTTTGCAATAGCATTAGCGTTTTGCAACAGAGTACACTGCCTTATTAGTAGTAACATTAGTGCACAGTCACAGTTTGAATTATTGGAACCACGTTGTAATGCTTGCCTGTTGACCTTCTCATATCAGCTGTCTTTAGTTTGGCACATTTATAGCTGTCACTATGACATCATGAGGAGTTTAAACGTTCTCTGTCTCTCTCACGAGGTGCGTTTTTAAGGTGGTTATGTAAATAAAACTCAGCATAGTTGTAACCACTCGGAATGACAACTAAATTTTCAACCCACATTTTCTTCCACTTACAGCAAAGATAATGAGAGGATTACTGTCGAAGAAAAACGTGAATAGTAAAACAGTTATCGACGAATATATTGTTGAACGTTACGCGTCACATAAATGACCGTATTTTTGCTTTCATCTAAAGCCATGTAGACAACGTTGACTGTAGGTGATTTAATTTCATATGGACATGCACTCTTGCAACATCCACATGTATTTTCCACCTTCCGGGTGTTCATATCAGTTGAATTACAGTAATAACCGCTAGCCTTCATAGTTATATTTCAGGCTGGACGCTTGAGTACGTTCCGTATGCAGACCAAGTTGGGCGTTTAGTTCATAGAGTTACAAACCTTTGTGCTACACTTTGTTATGGAAAGAAGTCCATTCGTGAACTGGATTTATTACCTGTAATAATTAACTATACCCATTACAAGGAATTTTTAACACGCGGCGAATTACGTCAGAAGGGTAAATTGACCCCGTGGGGATCTGACAGGGTATCACTGCACACACGAATCCGATGTAACCACTGAGCATTCGCTCCGTTCTGATTCCAACAGATTCTAATTCAGTAACACTCTGTCCACAGCATTATTTGTGCCTTGTGGTCATGAATAGCTATCAGGAATAAACGCACCTTCATTGTAAGCCAAATATCCGAATACATGAATTTTGAGATCGTTCCATCTTTTCGGGGTTGTGAATCACAGATTTATTCAGAAGTAATTTAACTCAACAACATTTGGTCAACCGATATTTGAGACAAATCTACAAACTGACCCTTAACATCTAACGCCATAGTTACGGTTGTTTTATTTGCAATATAATCAATACCTCATCACATCGTCGGCTGACCTTGAAAGCGCCGTCTAAGGAAATACAGGCAGTCTGCAAGGCAACTGCTCAAGTAAACTTTGGCCGCCAAAATTTATTACGGTGTTCCACGTCATACATAAAGCTCGGTCATTCAACATAGAAACGCCAGAAGTGAGAGGGTTATGCAACTCACAGGACCCAGACATATTCGTCAGTAGACACTAACTTCCAGTTTATCACGGATATACTTCTGTCCTTTCTACTTGCTTCAGTCATTTACAACTTGTCAATACATTTGTGAGGAAAAGTATTCACCACTGTGGTCTTCATGCTGTGATATTAAATCAGGCACTGTTAACACCTGATCAACTCTCCTTCTTGCAATGACCATCAATTAATGAACCCATGGTTAGGGACAGCGCATGTAAGCTAATGTGAAAATCAACATTCTCCCACATTCAGCTATTTCTTCAAATGTGGTCAGTGGGGCGTGGACAAATCGGCACCAGCCTTGATTCAAAACGTTCTTGGATAGCTTTTCGCCCGTCAAATGATGGAGGTTGAAGATTTCTCATGTGGATTTGGGTTGCACTTGTTGCGGAGACCAGTGTTGTAGGAATTGAAATGCCAATACTTTAGTGAACAAGAGAGAACCGCTGTAAGACACGTTCATCCAAAGTCGCGTGATTAGTTTCAAGCCGAACCATTCCGCTTCTCTCAAACTCTAGCCCGTTATCTGAACGTACTGAGCGACCGACACTGAGCTCGGTCACTATGGTGATTGCACGCTACCATCATCATGATGACAGGTGTTGTCTAAAATGAACTTTGGATAGTCGTCTCTCAGAACAAAGTGAATCTTCACTGGGGTGGATGTGTGTGACGATAATCAGATAAGACGCATATGGTATCCGAAGGTCATTATGGGTTATGACGGACAGAAGGAGCCTGGTGTAGCATCGTTCTAGTGGTCGGGTTATTAGCATAGATCTTGTGGATCTTGTGTCTCGACATAAAGGATCTATCATGCTCTGACATTTTACGGGCTAGTTGTCGCACATGTGCGTATCGAAGAACTGGACAGTAAACAAGATGTGTTCGAAAGCGAGTTATCGCGAATCCATAGTTTACATTCACAAAACCATAGTGCAATGGTCAAGACAAAAAGCCCTAATATTTCGGTGAGCACTTTATCAACCGTTATACCAGTGATAATCTATTGAGGTTAAACTGATTCCCATTTGTCTCCACTTCTCATAGAATGAACCAATCCAATTTTAAAAGTATAGAATTGTTGGTGAACTTGTTAGCTGGAGAAGAGAATTGCTCTCTCCATAATAATCCTCATCCACAATAGTACAATGGTGTGGACTGTGAACTTTCCAAAGCTTGGATAACTCAGTTCCACCGTTGGCCTGCCTAAAATGTGCCTGTGGATGACCCTTTGAATTCTTCAATGCGCCGGCTGTGCTCCAACTCTCGTTGAGCATACTGGTGTGCATGATGAACCTTGTAGCACAGGCGGTTCACCTGACAGACTGTGATAAAATACCATGGTTCGGAGATGCACACTGGTCTGGCCCCATTCCAACTAATGAATGCCACAAAGTACACTTGTAAGAACAAAAGACTGTCATCTAAATAGTTGTCAATAACAAAGAAACACATTCTCAACATCCTTCCACATACAATAAGAGAAACACTCACAGAATCATCTGTTTCGCTGTATCATCACGATCAGTTTTCAATGTGCAAATGTTGTTTTGCTAACCTAGGTGAAAGCACGCGACACAAAGTGTGAGATGAGTATTTTCTTGAGCAAGACAAAACTGAATCGACGGTGATGACAAAAACTAAAAAAGAACGTTAGCTGATTAGAGGATCACAGAGAGAAAAGCGACCATTTTACTGAATTTTCGCGGAGTTGATCAAATTTGTCGGTCCACTACCCCTTTCGGCGCGAACCAGTACTTTCTTACTTATCTCTACTACAAGTGATGCTACCTCACTACCAATATCGTGCTATTCTCTTAAGATTCGGCTCTATATGTTCATCTTTTAGTCAACCGTGATATCTGGGTTGCAAAAGTTTCATACTCAAACCAGGTGATATCCCCAATACGTGGGTGTGTGTTACCGCGGCGACGTCATTTCGTTTGGCTGTCAAGTGGCCGTGAACCGAAAAGCACCATCGGCACAACTGCTCTTAACGATCAGATCCAGCGTTTCAGTCCCACCTTCCGTTGAGAACTTTCGTTGGTCTTGTCCAATTTCCCTCTAATGATGTCGCCTGGCATTCTGTCGGTTATGCCCGAAGTGCACTCTGGACCAATCCAAACAGCTGTCACTTACAATTGCATGAGAATAATACGAGTTCATTCTGGAATTACTCATTCATGTACTAAATGTGGACCAAATGCGTGTTCATTCACCATATTTCGAAACGGTCATCCTCTTCCCTGATCACTTGTTCACAGGATATGATGTGCGACTCGTTTAAACTGTGATGACGATAGTTATACTTCTGTTTGGACAAATAAGATTCTTCACTCGGCTCATTTTTGCACCCTTACAGATCGGTCCCTTTCACTTCGCTCATTCTGATGGCTGAATTCCACTTCGTTTGGCCAAAGTAGCGATAAAGAGAGGTTGACCACTGGTTAGAGTCATGATAATCGAATCCACAACAGAAAAACTACACCGATCACTACGAGGACGACTAAGAGGATACTATAACAGGGTCGCAACTTGTTTTTAGTCGCTTGATAACCATGGATACTAGGTGATGTTTTAATCATCTTGCTCCCATTCTTTCGTCTCGTGATATTAGTGACTTGGTTTGTCGCTAACTGCAAATATTCTCATAATAAGCGTCATTTTCCGTTCCGTTACACATATCTGACATAACTGAAAATATCCAAAAGCTCACAACTTTGTCATCTCAGGAACTTCTTACATTTGATACACCGTATCTTGATTGTGTGTGCTGAATCAGGTTATAAACAGTTCACGCTGTTCGCAGTGGAGTTCGTGATGGAGACGCTACAATAATAGGTTTCTGGCTGTGGGAATGTCAGAACGTCTGGTTGGTAGAACAGCGCGGTTTGACGAGAGTTGAGTACACCGTCAACTGACACTAAAACTATTTATGTCAAATTATTTGTATCTAACAAGTTTGCATCAAGCCTTACATTAAAAGTGTTATCTCTTTGATGTGGACCGGCCAAGTGCTAGTTCAAACAGTACACTTAAAAGCTCGTAAAATTAATCTGGATAAAAACATCCTCAGATCGCTCAACTCTATTAAGATTATTCTAATTCAAAGTAGGTATTTTCAATCTTATATCCGGGGGTATTCCAAACAGTTGATGCATAACAGTCATTGTATTGATACAGTGTTTATATTGAACAACCTACCCGTACACTGTGGACGTGACGGTTTATCTTCTTTCATATTGGAAACAATCAAACTTGCGTTCAGTCTGCGGTAGCCATCAGTTAAACGCTATTTGTATTTACTCAGCCACGTACTTCAAATGTAAGAGAAAATTCGTTTTCAAAGATCACGAATTCCTCGTCTGGATTTGAAGAACTTCAACTATGTTGTTCAGTGAAATGTATGGCTGCATAATTGTGTCAATCTGCCAAATACACACACGTACCGCTGCACTACCTCGTCTTCTTTTCCCGTAAGTTACCTGTTTGACATGAGTCCTTATGTATACTTGATAAGAACAGGCAAAAATATCCTTCGAGTTCTTTCAAATGGGTTGATAATATTTGTACATAGAAAGCCGCGTAGATACAACAAACGTTAATCTCGGATCTTACGGTGGGCAACTCAAGAATACCAAATGTTATGCGGTCAAAATGATCAGACCAGATTGGCTACAACGTTATTTTTTACCACATTACTTACAAGGGCGGGTTACGTCATTCTGGAGTTTAAACAGTGAAACATATAAAAGCAACTTCCTATGTCCAAAGTTATATGGTGTCGAAACTACTACCGGATGGTTAACCTACAACACAAGTTCACTTTTTTTTCGACAACTTGATTTTCCATACTGATCGATTTGTTGTCGACATATAAATTAGCTCTGATGTTCCGTACTTACCCTACTGTACCCGGGTTCTTCGCCTTACTGGCTCCGATCAATTAATTTGTAGTCGAACATTTAATCACGTGCTGCTTAATTGCGTAGTTTTTTATCTGTTGACAGACTCTAGCTTAATCATTGACGTGTAACACCAGTATCAACCACCGATGTTGGCAAAACCACAATAGTCTATCCGGATGCGTGAAATCGATCCTATATGGAATCAAATAATGTAATCCATACGTCTGAAAGAAGTGCTCTATTCTCAGGAGATCGTGCTGTTCCTTACTAAAGGCATGTGGGACGTCAAGATTGGTGTTGACTAATAGATTCATTACGTACTGTCTTTATTCATTGCACTTCCACCCATCTTTCAACATAGGTGTTGTCTGCTGGTTTCACTTTGCTCTGGTGTTAGATCAGCCCTCCAAAGTTGACATTCCTCTTGAACTTAGACACCAGGAACTACCACGTCAAAACAGATTGAGGATCACTTCATAATCCCATCAGGTCTTCAAACCTACTCAGACAACCTTACTGGTTCCATTCATGCACAGATAATATACTTTCAGGTATTGTACTCTCCTTTGAGTTTCTCTGCATATTATCAACATTTACCTCACTCCGATTTATTTGAGAGGTGTCTTTGGTTTGTTCACATACCTCTTCATTCCGGTCTTCAGAAATTTAAAATTTCCAGGATAAAACTAAAAACGTGTCAGCACCACCTGTACCGACCTTTGAAGCTGCGAGGGAAACGAGAAAGAGACGTTTAATTTTCTACCTGCTCTAGGATTCGGTCTTAAAATCGACATACTGTGGCAGACAACTGAAAACCGACATTTCAACTACCGCTCAATGATAGAAATATTTTGAAATGCAAGGCTGAATTCGACTCTGATTATCGACTTGTCATCTTAACAGCTCCCACTGCATGGGAGCTTTGATGGTGTACGGTTGCATGTTAATTGTAATTCACAGCACACAATTATAAGCGTTCATTCTTCCATTTCCTGCACGATTTAGAAAACAAGTATATTCTGCGTAGACCACCCAGATGGTTGGAGGATCTAGGAGTGGGAATTTAGCCATATATTTTACTGTGTCACAAAGTATGCCAGTGATACACATTCGCATAGGACTCCAGCAGATGACATTATGATAAACGCTGAAGTTCTTGAATGTTGTGGTTAGGATAAATGATATACACTCTACAAACC
>QNGE01000091.1:390857-443398 GCA_008508345.1 Paragonimus westermani | reverse complement strand
GTCCACCCCTTCCACGCAGGTTATGCCGTATCCTTGACGACCCTCCCCAATTTTCCGCGGAGAATGGACTTACGGGGAACTCGGAGGGTCTGGGTGCGTTCCACATTGTCCGAAATAGGTGCGAGCAGGAAACCCGTGAACACACCAAACCCGTATAAGAAAAGATTCTCCTCAGAGCACGCGAGACCAGAAAATTCCTATTTAAGTAAATGCAATGACTAAGAATGAATAAACCTTCAACTCTTTCCTTGTGATCGCCAGACTCCCTACTTTTGGCCAGGTTGTTCGAGGAATACTGTTCAACAGCCTATAACGTCACACCGCCGAATTGGCGTGCTACCATACCACTGCAGAAGTTCCACAGACGATTCATCACTGCTGAGTTTTTGTGCCAGATGCTGGAGACCTTTCATTCAAGGTTAATCCGTGCAGCGCAACGGGTGCTGACATGATTCACCCCAGAATTCTCAAAGAAGCAGCCGCTAGTCTGACAGAACCCGCCTATAAGCTGTTTGAACAGACACCCCAGATGGGCATTCTCCCCAGTGCATGGAAAGAGACGGTGCCACACTAATATTTATAGCGACCAGGTATGGGCCAGTCAGCCTCACTGGCATCCCGTACAAAATAGTGGAGCGTCTATTAGGGCGTGCCATCCTCAATCACTTCTTATCGAACCATCTTTTTTCCTCCACCCAGCGTGGCTTCCTTCCTAACCGGTCATGTATGGCAAAATGCTTATTTTCATGGATAGTCTGATGGAGGACAAAGGCGATGACTTCTTCTCAGATGCTATCTCCCTTGATTTTACCAAGGCTTCTGACCGTGTCCCACACGGCTCCCAGAGCACAAACTGGAAGCCTATGGTATACGAGGAGAGACACTGCGCTGGATTGCCTCTTTTCTTGATAGTAAAACTTTTAGAGTTAAGATCGGATAACACCTTTCGTCTTCCTCGTTCATCTCTGTAGGAGTTCCACAAGGGTCATTGCTGGCTTCTCTGTTATTCCTTATATACATTAACGACCTTCCGATAATATTTCCAGCAACGTCCTCTTGGGGGCGGATGGAATATCTGGAATGCCACTGATCCTAGGGCACCACGAATGTATCTTGACGTTATTAATCGCTGATCTGGCGGTCGGAATTTCTCCCTTAATGACAACAAGTGTGCTTACATATCACGCAGCGGAGAATCTGGCAATACCTTCGTGGTTCACGGTGCGTTCAGGACAGTAGATATCACAAAAATCGATCTAAAGAAATATCTGGGCACCTGGCTGTTGTCTATCTTATCCTTCGCGTGTCACCATGAGATGATGGTGAAAAAGTGATTTGCTACCCTCAAGATGATTAAACGCACTTTCCTTTGCATAGACAACAGGACGCTTTAAACACTTCACGGGGTTATATGTGACCACTCCTCGAGCATGCTGATCAGTTCGTGTGCACCAGCTTATAGAAAAACATTTTAGCTGTTGAACGTGTCCGGTGCACGGCTGCTAAACTGGAAACGGGCCGAATAAACGTCGCGTACGAGCCTCGACCTGAAATTCTTTATTTGTATTTGCTCAAATTTTGACAACTTCGCAGCGATTTACTTCCCGCACACTTCTCTAGAGTGGGTCCCACAGAACAGCTCTTCATTATGGCGGATGATGACGAAGCCCTCCATGAGTCATTCTCGGACCTCTTTTAGGCAGCAGTTCTTTACTTGTAGAGTCATCCACCTTTGGAACAGCGTGCCTTCTGAAGTCGTTGGTAACGCTTTTGGGGATCGCTTCGTAGCACTGATCGATTCTCATTCAAATAAATATTCCTTGTGCACGTGATCTTAATCCGTTCCTCTTATTTACTGCAATCCCAAGAGCGGTGCTACATCCTGGTTCCAAAGACTGCCCTTCAGATCAGATGTCTGCTTGACACTGAGCAAGAAAATCCGACTTGATCCGAGAACCTTGGGCCCCTTCCTCGACCCTGTGTATGAATCTCTGAATCACTGACTCGCCCATCTGAGACTGGTGAATTTGGTGCACGCTCCAGCCAAAATTGGTCGTTCCGTTCACCTTAATTTTTTGCAAGTATATTCTGGCCATATAAAGTGAGGTATTAACTTCTTTTTACTGTCGTTTATTTCAAAAGCTCTGGTTGCCACCTGTAGATCCAAATAAACTAACAGATATACAGCTCATCAGACATCTCTGTCAGTGCACCATTCGCCCCACTCACGCCTCGTAGGAGGCGTGATTCCGAGGCCTGGAGACCGACTTCCTGTGACAGAATATCGTCACATATCTCATAAAGCTATACAAGGTAGCCGTCGCCTTTCCACCCCATGTTATAGAAGAGAGGGAAGACATGTTGCAATCATCTGATTAGGTTAAACCGCACACCTCGTTCAAACAGGCCGTTGTATGATGTGTCGACAGGTATAGCCATCGACCATTCGATGGACCGCTTGCAAGAACACCATACTTGAAGGTGGCGGCCAGTCAAAAAGCACAATGAAGCCGCCTCTAGGCCGTTAGTCTCGACATATTTGTACCTACTTTGGACGCCAAAACTCACAGTGAAACCGGATCATTATTATTCACGATCACCATAACGTCAATCTCCATCGGTTGAGCTGAACTAACACCGGCAAATCCATGTAATTTTAACGCCACTGATCTCACTTGGGCATCCAGGGTCATGAGGTCTGGCATGGTTTTTGAAATATTGACTCCGCTGCTTCTCATATACTATATCAAACTTTGAACTGAAATAATGCGAAAATCCGACCCAACCCCATTACCCCACATAGTTACCCCTCTGCATTCAACCTCACACTGATTTGGACGTTAATTTGGATCTTCAGTCAAATGATTTTGTTTTGTCCCGTCAATTTGATGGTTGTGCAAATATCCAGTTGTCGGTCACTGTAATTTACTCGAGTGGTGCGTCCGCCCCCTCTCTCGGAACTCGGCTCAGCCCCATTGTTTTGAACCTGCTTACTGCTCGGAAGAGCTCTCTTGGGTATAAACTCTTTATTATGTGATCATAGTTCATATTTAGACCGTTCAGCAGCAAATCGTAACCCATTCCCCGAAAGCGATCTGTCGATCGAAACTGTCGAAGTTGTCTCAATATTTACTTTGATAATTTGTTCACTAGTACCGTGGCACTACGGTCCAATCTTGTTTTGAATAGTTGGGATCATTGGTTCATCGCTACGCGTTGCTGAACGTCTTCATGG
Organism: Paragonimus westermani; assembly: GCA_008508345.1. Lineage (NCBI taxonomy): Eukaryota > Metazoa > Platyhelminthes > Trematoda > Plagiorchiida > Troglotrematidae > Paragonimus > Paragonimus westermani. The sequence continues at coordinate 440,163 of QNGE01000091.1, read as the reverse complement.
AAGATCGTACATTACCCAACACTGATCTTCAGTCTGCCTAATCCCTGGTGATGTCTAAGAACTTCAAGAAACAATCCATTCTGGAAGGTCAATTGAATTCAGTCGAGCAATTCGAAGGTGTTACTGATTCTATCTCATGTTGTGGTTCCCGTGTTGATTGTAGCAACGGTGTTCAGGTCAGATCTGCGTTGTCAAGGGCTGAGCTAAGAGAAAGGCACCTTGAGGCAGACGTTGAATTGCAGGTGGTGTTATTGCTAGCTAAGTTAAAAGTAGAGGAGGCTAGGCTAAACACTATGCTAGCTGACGAAAATGAGGATATCCGTGATGTGCATGTGAAGGCAGGAGATAATGATGGTAATAGTGAGCGGACCGCTCACACACACGTTTCTTGATGAATGTATGGCGCGTTTGAATCCGGTGACAGTCCGCAACGCAGAACCAGTGTCGGCCTCGTCCTGTGCAGAAGTGGGCTCTGCACTAGCTTCACCATCTGCAACCTTGGCACTGCCATAGATTGAAGTTGGTTTTTTGATGGCAACCCGGTGACCTATTGGAAATCTCTGCGACAGTTTGAGAGCTATTTCGAATTTAATGTATTGGATAATGGCCGGAGACACCTCCACCTTATGTATTACTGCAAGGGTCGAGCTAGGGAGTCGATAGCTGAGTGTGCCGTTCTAGAACCCAGCGCTGGCTATCACAAAGCACGGCAGTTGCTTAAGGAACTTGACGGACAGCCGTATTTCGTCGCTAGATTTATGATGGATGGTCTGTTGCCCAACGGCAGATGTGTGAACAACAGTGTCGCAATTGTCCCTACGGATGCAGAACTATTCTATTGCGTTGAGTTAAACAAACTATATGACCGACCTCAACTCGGTGACAACACTAGAGTGTAATGTGAAAGCCCCACCCGTTCGCCTGCAACATAAGTGGGCAGAAGATGCGGACCACATCTTTGGTATGGCACGAGAGCCGTCCCTTGATGAACTGACCGAGTTTATCTCGTGTTGTGCGAGAGTTGCACGCAGCAGGTATGGTCAGGTAGTCAATGAATGTGAACGGAAGGAATCGAGGACAGCACATTCGTCTGGGAGCAACCGGAAGGAAACCAAAAGAGGCCCAATTTGGGTCATCCAACCTCAGGTCGGCGGTGTTGTGCTCTCAGAAGCACACCGTCGAGGCGTGCGATTGCTTCTCAGCTATAAGTGCACCCATGAGATGCGACAACCAGCAACGGCTTGGATGTTGCTTTGTTTGCCTGAAATTATACCACCGAGCCTCACACTGGAGGGTCAGGTCGCGTTGTGACGCTGTCGGCTGCGGCAGGCGTCACCGTAGCCTGTTGCACCGCACGCACGCAGATCCCGTGGCCGAGACAGGTGGTGGACATCAAGTTACCTTTAATATGGCTAACACAGTTGAAAGGTTTGCATGGCTGGGCACAGCACCGATGAAAATCGACTTAATACATGGTCCAGTCTCGATGTGTGCGTTCTTAGTTCCCGGCTTCGACACCACTCCAGTGAAATAGTGTTTAGTCGAGCGTGTCGGTGTCGCTGGCACTCAGTCCGTCTTGTCCGTTACAACTGTGAATGGGTTTACCACCAACCGTTGCAAGAATGTCCGCCTGAATATTGTTTCCCTGGACGGACAAGAAACAGTCGACAACAACAATGCTTATTCAGTGGCAGATCCACCCACACGACCTGTCCTGTCCACGAAAGACGAAGCCCAAAGATGGTCACACCTGAAAGATATTCTATTCGACGAGATTCACGATGCTGAAGTAACTATTCTTATCGGATATGACGTACCTGAGGCTCACTGGGTTATGGATCAGAAATTCGGAAACTGTGTGTAATCCTACGCAGTCAGATCGTTACTTGGTTGGATGTTAACGGCCCCCTCCAAAGAAAGCCACGAGAAACTGTTTCGAATAATTTTGTCTGTCATGATGGAACTAACCTGACAGAGGCGGTCACCAAGTTTAGCACGTTCGCTGCAAAACCGAATAACTGTCGTACACAATTCGACATTCACCGATAAGTGGTGACACGCGAGGTCTCAAGACAAACCAGCAGATAGTGCTTCTCGTGGGGTGCACAATTACGGATATGTGGAAGCCTGGTTATCAGGTCCTACGTTTCTAACACAGTAATCTATAGCTTGGCCCAGAGCGTTTGCTGCTGTAAATGAGCCCGCCGGGGTGGAGATGGAGCGACCATCGGCTCAGGTGAAGCCTTGATCAATACAGGAGCTACTGCATTTTTTCGGATGGTCATTACGAAATTGATTTGCCAATGCGAACGAGGATCAACTACTTACCCGACAATCGTGCAATGCGTGAGCAAAGTGTGCACTCACTTAAGCGAACGCTACTTATGGGTACAACATTAAGATCGAAGTATGCACTGATTATATCCATTCACATCCGCTGAACCAGGCCACTCTAGCATGCAAGGGAGCTTCATACTCATCTTCGCCTGAGATGGATCATTGGCTTTCGGGACCGGAGTTTCTAACAATTTCAGAGAACAGCTGGCATAGGTTAGGAAAAGTTAGGCATGTTCTGACGGTTGAGACTGTGCATTCAGTGAACCCCATTTAGGAATATTCGGTACCACGATATTTCATTCACTTAAAACGAGTGAAGGCAGTGACGTGGCTCACTCGCTTTGTTGGGTTCGCTTGTCCACTAAAATCTGGGAACCAGAGAAATCTGTTCCGGGCGGTGCCATTGCGTGCGCCCGAACCGGAACGAGCAACCTGAATATTAATCATGCTTGTTCACGAAGAATGTTTTCAAATGACCTGAAATACCGCACGTCTGGCTCTATTGGCAAGGGACGTATAGGCCATCTGTCCCGGTTGTGACCAGTACTGATAGACAGCTTTTCGCGTCTGGGAGAAGGAACAAGTGATGGCGCTGAGAGAAACATCACAGAACCTGTTATTTTGCTGTCGCACGGCACGGCTAAAAATTACCAGGACACATGAGTGCCCTGCATATAATTACATCCATTTGGACAAAATTGTGGTTGTTGAAGAGGATGGGGGATGTCGGACGCGAGATTGGTGAGTGTTGAAAATGTTCCATTTACTTGTTCCAAACCATGTGGGTAACTATTGGCTTCATTACCAGTAACTAGTGTGACTGCTGATGGGTATCAATTCAGGTACGCTGGAGTAGCTTATTTTGGACCGTTCAGGGTCAAGATAGGTGGAAGTGAACACAAGCGTTACGGCTGTGTGTTTGCTTGCTTTCGGATCGTGCTGTCTATCCCGAGGCTGCCCACTAAAATTTGGAGGTTGTTGTGAACCACGGCACATTCAGCGGCCTCTAGAATCACTCAATCTGGAGCCTTCGAATAAGTTTTCAGTTTTACAAACTATATTCTTACTACTATGAGGATTTGAAAAGTGATCCTTAGTTGAACCGGACTACAAGCTTGGATTTCTACCAAATGGGTGACAGTGCTATGGTAGTGCCACTAAAACTATATGCTAAACAGTGAACTAACAAATAAAGAGTAATCTTCGAGTCATACTGAATAAACCAATTTGATGTCACATTGAGTTTCGCCCCGTGTGTTCCATGTACTTTGAAGTACACTGAAATTTGACGTGCATCAAAATCACTTTCAGCTTTTTCTCAGTCGAGAGCTCATGGGCATTGTGTGGCCGCTACCTGTCCACCGACCAACGACAATAAAATTGGACATGTTACGCACTGCTGCTCCCCGTAGAGCACTGAAACGTTCATGTCTCGATTGTTCGCGTTTGTCAAATCCTGTCGAGGCGGAAGTATTTTTAATGCATTGAATAAGTGTTAGTTCGGCTACATTCTTTTCCGCATATCGCTCAGATAAAGAGGGATATACGAAAATCCAAAAACCGTACTTTAGCATACGCAAGATCTCTGACTCTATATGACACTCTTGTCCACCGGGGAACATAGTTCACTGAGAACAACTTTGTTTGTTTGTTGACAGTGAATAGTTCGTGAGGGTGTATTTTATTTTTATGAAATTGCGTAAAGGTGAGTTTGACTCGGTGTACCATACAGCGTTATTCTGACAAAACTATCAAAATTGAAATGCAATGATGAATAGTACCAGAGTATCGCCCAAAAAGCTCTACTCCAACGTAACGGAGAGATGGTGAACGATCTTATACTGTCTAATTATCCTAACGTGTGGTTTTTCTGGATGATTAAGCAATATTCATACTCTAGTGGAACAAAGGGTTGGGGTAACAGTACCTCCAGGCAAATACAAGAAATCACATTAGGTATCCGCAACTAATTCNGAACTAACAAATAAAGAATATTCTTCAAGTCATACTGAATAAACCAATTTAATATCACATTAAGTTTCGCCCAGTGTGTTCCATGTACTTTGAAGTACACTGAAATTTGACGTGCATCAAAATCATTTTCAGCCTTTTCTCAGTCAAGAGCTCATGGACATTGTGTGGCCGCCACCTGTCCACCGACCAACGACAATTAAATTGGACATGATACGCACTGCTGCTCCCCGTAGAGCACTAAAACCTTCATGTCTCGATTGCTCGCGTTTGTCAAATCCTGTCGAGTCGGAAGTATTTTCATTGCATTGAATAAGTGTTTGTTCGGCTGCATTCTTTTCCGCATATCGCTTAGATAAATAAAGGTATACGAAAATCCAAAAACCGTACTTCGGCATACGCAAGATCTCTAACTCTATATGACACTCTTGTCCACCGGGGAACATAGTTCACTGAGAACATCTTTGTTTGTTTGTTGACAGTGTTTATTTTTGTGAGGGTGTATTTCATTTTATGAAATTGCGTATAGGTGAGTTTGACTCGGTGGACCAGACAGCGTTATTTTGACAAAACAATCAACATTGAAATGCATTCATGAATATTATCAGAGTCTCACCCACAATGCTCTACGCTAACGTGATGGAGAGATGCTAAACGGAATTATACTGTTCAGTGATCCCAACATGTGGTTTGTTCGGATGATTATGCAATATTCATACAACAAGAAGCGACCACACGTGGAGACATGCATACGTTTCGATTTGGAATGTCAATGTTGTGCTCGTTGTCATGCGGAACATAAGTACCACGTAGGCTGGGTTACTCTCAGGCTACCGGGATCTAGACATGTTCAGTTAACGCTGGACAAAGTGGTCAAGTTACATCATACTCAAAGCGTCCCATAACATCCGAAACATTAAAAACGACGAGGTGGGAAAGATTGCATTCCAGAAAATGCTACAAATATAGTTTCCGTTCTAAAACTGTCCAGAAATTTGTCAAACGCAGCTCTTTCTCTTCTTCTCACCAATATTGTAATGGATTCATTTTGGTTAATGACAGGTACTGGCAAGGCAAATCTCACGTCGCGGGGAGTTTGAATTTTTGGAGACGTCGAAGGTGATCTCACTACAGTTTAAAGACATGCGCGTTCTTGAAGCGTGACAGATGAGTATATGTTTCCTTCCATAGTTTGCAGATAAGACCTCAACTTCCTGGCTGTTAATCGTGGGTTCGAATGTCCGATTCGATTACCTGAAGACCACCAGCTTGGACGCTTTCTTAAGTATCGCACAGCAGGCAACATATATCTGATGTGTGCTTAAGGTGACGGATGTCAGGTTCTTTCACCAGAACGGCACCTACTTTCTGTTGTGGTACTGTAGCTTTGTCGTTAAGTTGTTGTGTTGTGTCCGAGTCAGATCCCATTGGATTGGACTAAAAGGGGCGTGGTTTGATAACGAGATCTGCTGAGCAACACAAAACCAGTTGAAAATGGTTTGCAGACTCTCTCAATGTTTATTGTTCGCCTAATAGAATGACAGTTGACACTGCGTGAGTTCAAAGTAAACAGTCTCAAGATCACCGCGTTTTCAAGCGTGGTCGCAATCGATGTAACAGAAACACAGACGCAGGAGTGTCCCATGAGTACTTGATTGTCTGCATGCTGGAGTGATGAATCGCTACACCGTCTGCGTGTGAGAAATTGGTGTGTGTGATTTTACTGTGGTGACACAACGAGAGGACCTGACTAAATGCCAAATTTGTTCCTCAAAACTACAAAATTAACTCACCTGGCGGTCACTCGTTCCACGGTCACAAACAGCTATTGTTGTATTCACTTTTTAATTGCTGATGAGTAGTAGGGAACCTTCAAACTCGTATCTACGTGTTACGTTATTGCGGAGGTCGTATGTGTGTCTGTGTTTCAATTCAGTTCTCCATTGTAACACGGTTCATGGTGCCCGTTTATCCACTGAAAGTACGCAAGTCTTGGTCGAGTGAGGCTCAGTTACACTCGGATAGACTGAAATAGCGTTTCGATATATATATTTATTCTACTTCTGTTAATGGCTGCATCGGCGAATATCCTGGTCATTGACAACCAATCCGCTCTTCTTTTAAGAAACTTGAGTGTCTGTGGTCTTCTATCCATTCTTTTCTTCGAATCTGTTGGTGCATTGTATGATGAATTGTCTGCGTGGCTTTTCATAGTTCAGTGAGAAAGTTGTTTTTCATCCTTATCTTCTTTAGGTTGCACTAACCTGCACTCCTATACTGCATCGCCTCTTGTATTACGCTTCATAAATCTTCATCCTTAGTATAGATCTCGTCATTGCAGCCTCTCTGTTCATTTTACGAGAGATAAGAATGTTCCTTTCCTTATTAGCCAATCAAGTGGCTAACCAGCACTGGCCGGCTGGACACAAAGACCCCACTGTCACAACTCCCGGTCTCATTCCCTCCGGTTTACAATGCATATGTGATGTGTTGGTGAAACTGAAATTGGTGCAGCGCAAGCCGACTGCAGTGATGGATAGGCGCAGGCGTACTGCGGATTCGGTCACGGTGACAGGCTAATCCGAATCGGATGTCGCCAGCCGTGTCTGGGCGACTAATTACGTTTTTCATCGTAGCACGGTTCATGGTGACCGCTTGTGCACTGAAAGTACGCAAGTCTTGGTCGGGTGAGGCTCCGTTACACTCGGGTAGACTGAAATAGCGTTTCCGCTAGCTGGTTTGGGTTTCGCATGTGTATGTTTTTGCTGTGTAATGACTATAGTAGCCACTGGGACAGTCGGTATCGGGCTTTAGAAACCGCCGGACTGGTTCGAAGACAACAATACACGTATATTCATCTCGATAAGACAGAAGACTGTGGCGCCTGCTCGCTCCATAGTGTACCCAAATGCTGAAGACAAAATGGCCATATTAAGGGATATTCGCCGTCAACTCGCCGACTAGCTCCACAGAATCAAGGACGACTGATGGAAAAAGCAAGGTGGAAAGATTCAGAGGTGCGTTGACCGCCGACTACAAGAGGAATTTTCTGATCAGCCTAGAGCAGTTTTTGCCCCATCCGTCCAGTCTACCAAGACACCGATTGACATGGACTATGGCTTTATGTGCACACAATCGGGGAACATCATGAAGTCTGGCGCAAACATTCTGGCATCCTACTAAACTGGCCTACCACCAGCAACTGGGAAATGGTGAACAAATTATCACAACAAGATACGAACGCTTTACTTCCAATCGTCCCGGATCAATCAGAATCGTGAAAATCTATTTGACAATTGCGGAACGGAAAGGCTACAAGTAAAGATGAATTGCTGGAGAAAGCTCTGGAAAATGGCACTTTGTTCCAGTAGATTCACTACATCTGGGAGCAGGTTGTAGTCCTTCAGGAGTTTAAGAAGAACCTGATCGCACCGTTGTTCAAACGTAAGTGTAGTAAACCTAATTTTCTTCGAAATCTCCCACCCGATCTACCTATATGTATGCACCCGCTGCAACAAGTAAAACGCCGAATTATTCGAGAATGAGGAACCACGTGTGATTTCCACTGTTGATGGTAACGGGACTGGTCTCGTCTCAGCCAGTTTATTCAGTCTGACTGCTTTCTTGAATGGCTTGGTTGCTGTTTACAGTATTTAGGTTTGATCGCTTAAAATTGCTAATCCGTCGATCTATTGCAAAATTGAACTGTCTAATCAATTTCTTAGTTCTGTCAATGTTTCTTGTCCTAGTTGAAACATCAGCAGCAGTGTCATCTTAAACTACACGCATACCAAAGGCCTCATAACTAATCCAGAAAAATTTCAGGCTTCAGTCTAACGTCAATTGGGGGTAAATAACTCTGCGGTGCACACTGAGCGATAACAAGCGTCCTCATCATCGATCATTGACCAAACCTTGTTCAAATTACAAGACGAAAATAACTATGCTCCGACTGCACTGTTGAGTTTGTGTGGTTTTTCAACGGTATACTTCAAGTTTTGTCCAAAATGCTCTCATATTTAAGATGGTGTAGCCGATTCACAAATCACACAATACCTGTATTTTTTGCTTGGATCGATAACTTTGGAATTCCGATACAGAAAACTAACGATAAGTCTTTCTGGAACTTATGCTACCTAAAGCACTTTGTGTGTTGAATACTNTGATAACAGGCGGAGAGTTCAAGACAAGAAGCTCGAGAAGCTTCGACCTCGAACCTTCCTGAGCCAACAGTTCTCATATAGGGTTATCAAATACTGAAACGATCTACTACTAGAAATTGTTAGCTTCTTTTCTAAGGACCGTCTCAAAGTGTTATCGGATTCTCACCTACTTAATAAACCGTTAGAATAATAATTTATCCCGTTGTGCTAGATTATTATTTAACTCTGTTCTTTGTACTTTCTGTAACCCCCGTTTTCAATAATTGTTTTTCAGGTCAGCAGAAAACCGCCGAACATCGAAAGGAACAAACTGACTGGATCCGGGTAGATTGGGCTCTTAGCCTCGAACCCGTGTACGAATTGCTGAAACATAAGTACCACGTAGGCTGAGTTACTTTCAGGCTACCGAGGTCTAGAAATTTTCATTGAACGCTGGACAAAGTGGCGAAGTAACATCATAATCGAAGCGTCACATGACATCCGAAACACTAAAAGCGACGAGTTGGAAAAGACTATTTTCCAGAGAATGCTACAAATATGGTTTCCGAAACTCCAGAAATCTAAAATTTTGGGATAGCAGTATGGTTAATCAGCTCAGCCGGTGGAAAGAACGATGTGTTGAGACACTCCGTTTCCATCGTTGGCTTAAATCCAGTCGAAACCTAGATTGTTCACGAGGCAATCTGTTCTACATTAGAAACTTGCCTCATTGTTGATCGAAATTTGCATGAACAGCTACAGTAAACGTACTATCGAGGCCGTTCATAGTGTGCGATATAGTGTAAATGTATTGCTAAAATATCACATATTGAGAGGGACAAAATATGTAAGCATGTATACACACGAATCGAGCCAGTTGCATTATTGCTGTCCGGCTGAGGTTTGATATATCTCTGTGTGATTAGTTAGACTACACTCGAAGTTAGATTTCCTGCACAGATGGATATTTCTGCAAACAACCTTGTTGAGATATCACCGAAAACCTTTCTTTCTGCTTTTTTGAAGTACACATATTTTGGTGCAATCTCATCAATGGTTCAATGAAGTCTACTGAGTGTTCTGGGGGTTCTGGCACTAACTATTAGGCTACCCAGAATGACTTTCGATGACCGGCCAGGGCAATACCTATGGTTTACGGCATGTCGTTTGTTGGACCCTGATTAAAGCAAGCGGCTACATTCATTGTAGCTTATTTTAGATTACTGATGAGTAGTCAGGGATTTGGTTTATTTTCAAGTTGACCATCACTCACATTTGATCGCAGCTTTCGCATTCAGACAGACTTTCCAGCCAGCCTCTTTCAAAAAGAAGCACTAGACTCGAGTTTTGCTCTCATTAGAGCTCGTCAGTAGTGCATATCCCTGCCACGGCCTGGATTTGAACTCCGGACATTCCATTCAAATCCCGGCTGTGACAAGGATATGCACTACTGACGAGCTCTAATAAGAGCGAAACTCGAGTCTAGTGCTTCTTTTCGAATGAGGCTGGCTGGAAAGTCTATCTGAATGCGAACGCTGCGATCAAATGTGAATGATGGTCAACTTGAAAATAGCTTATTTTGTCAATCATAAGTGCGGGGGTAAACCAAGTGAGGGAACAATTCAGCAGCATACTGTGGACTTAAAGTCTCGATCTGAAGGTTAAAGAACGTTGAGCACTGAGGGAAAATAGTGTCGTTCTTGATAGTTGACTACAACGATCCCCACATTAAATAGAGCTAGTTTTAAACTTTGCTTTTGTGCACAGTGTACCGGACTAGATCAGTTAATTTAAGGCATTCAGAAAAAGTTTGGCTTCTTGGCCTACATCTATCACCCTTAACTAGTTAAGTGCATTTTTGACTGTACCCGATGTGGTGATTGACATGGCTTGTTTGAGCTGAAGATGTTCGTCAAAAGATATCCAAAAACTACCACTGGAAGTAAATCGTGGCCGGTTTCCAAATGACAACGATTAACGACCAGAAAATTGCATACTGCCAGATATAGCAGCCGCTACACTTGGTTACAGCGGCACCCAGAACCAAAACACAGCAGTGTCGGTCTCAGTGGTAAATTTGCTTCATGGGATTCTGTCACTTGTCTGAAGCAGAATATTGACGGCGGCTAAGTTTCGCTCGGAACTTCTGCTTAGGCTTTAGTGGCACTGTGCCCTAGATGCTTGTGTATGATCCCCAGGTCAAGTCCCAGAGTGGAGATTTAAATGTCGGATGAAGAAACTCTTACATCAGAAAATGACGGGAAAAGTTATCGTCGCAGTGTGACCCTCGAAAATGAATCCCGCCCGGCTTTTTCCGTTTGTCTAATACACTCCAATTTTCAACTGAACTTGTTTTCTGTTTCGTAACTAGTTGCCCAAGTTCGATTATTTTTGAGCGTCTTCAAGAGCAAATTGAATCATATGGCCTATTCGCCGGGACATGCATTTTGTGATGTTGTAAGGCGTAACCGAATCTAGGGAGCGCGTGCGGATTGAGTCTGAGTTATGTACCGAAGCGTGTTGCCGTGTTGTCGGCGTCATTTTGTTTTCTTTGGTGTTAGTCGTTTGCGTGGTCTACTTGGTCTCTGGCTGATGCCTTTTCGTGTTGTTTTCTTGGACAGGACTATTGCCGGAACCCCTAAGTCGAAAAAACATTGTCTCTCGGTGTCTCCAGGTTGTTCAAAGTCAGTTCGAAGGTATAACGGATAGTCGTTGTTACAATATTTATCGCTTTTGAACGGATAGATAAATTTAGATATGAAAGTATTCGTGATAAATAAACTGGTTCTGTAAACTGTCCGAGCAAAACTTGAGAGGGCCAGCAAGTTCAGATTTTAGAAATGTTTTAGTGCTAATTCCATCTCTACAAGAGTGTATCAAGTTTGGTAAACTATGACACCACTCAAAAATTTGTAACGAACAAACCATATTTTGCCAGTCTCTTGAACAACAGAACTCACAAAACACACTTATCTTCCCACGGGTTTATTTTGGACATCCTTATGAAAGTCTAACCTGTTCTTGAAGCTGTTAGCAACAGTTCGGTCTTTTTCTCACAAAATAAGAAAGCTTCAAGAATAATAATGATATCCGGAATTGTCAACGCAGTTCGAACTGGTCAGCACTACTTGTATCTTGAAGGTCCAAAGTTTAATGTGATTGTTGAAATACCGATGGTAATTATATATTTGATAACATAGATAAAGCACACTGTAGTGCCTGACATCAAGACAAGCTAATGGAACTGAATTTCAATGAAAAGACTGGTTGGTTAGCACGTATTTACTGTACCCATTTCCGAATAGCAATTGAGAACCACAAGACGCTAACTAAATGACGTACCACACCGACTTGCAGTACACTTGGCGGGCTATTTTTTAACCTATGGTTAAAAATAATTGTGCAGTGCAGTCAGTAGACAACAGCTAATAAGCATACAAATTTGCCTCTTATTTTTAACGTTTAAGAATTTACCAGATACCATCAGTTACATTCATACATCTTTTGTGTTAACAAATTGATAAATTGTCATGATATTTAATAAGGCTTGGTTTACTTGAGTACGTTGTAACAAATGACCAGCATCTCAAAGTAATGGTGTTAGTTCAGTGTGAATTCCTGTCCACTTTTACTGTTATTGAACGTTGTCAGGTTCTGATCTCTAAAATGCCTCCTGTCTGAATAAGGACTAATTCCCGAAAAGCACATACAAATACCTATTTTCAATCTTGAGTTACCTTAACTACCAGTGTAGACTCAATGAGGCCTGTGTTGTGAACGTCGTTATAACGTAAAGCTTTCCAAATTCCAAAGGCTTCTGACTGCAACTTGCATCTTTAATAGAGAATGTGTCTTCGCAATTTATTCTACATAATGGGAAGACCGATATTACACCTCACCCATCTGGTCCCGCAATTTCCGTCCTGTTGCACACACACACGCACAACAAACTGTGCGGGTCGACTTCACACTGACTGATTTGATGAGCACCAGTTGAAATAATTACACACTGCTGTGTCATAATGTCTACTTTCGCGTTCCTCTCGCCTGGGTCATTATTTGCTCACGAACTTGTTCTATAGATTGCTTGTGAGACAATTTTTAATTTCACCACAAGTGCACCTACCCCCCAACATCGAAGAATTTGGCTGCCTTTGATGAATACCAGTTACCCTTTGTTTAGTTGACATACACCAGTCCATAGCTGTCACCTCTCTGTCTGACTGGATATCATAGCCCGAACGCCGTTGGATAACACAAGAACAACACAATCATCATGAACTTGCACTGGTGATTTCCTGTTTTTTGCTATAAGACGATTATCCATGGACCACAGCTTGAATCTGTCGATGAGACCAATATCATTTTTTATTATGCGGTCATGTTGAACGAACAGTGTGGATATTGGCCATATTCGCAGTAGTTTCTTTTATGTGCAGATACCGAATATATGATCCATGGAGATCCATTCGTTTAATACTGTTGATAAGACAGCAGTACATACGTGGCCTGAATTACTATCGCTCTGTCATATAAGATTCTTCATACCAGTCTTCAGGCGCTCATCTTTTAATCACCGCCTGCCTCTTCTACCATCCACCTAGCTGCGATGAGCTCGTACCTAATAAGTTCGACTTTGGCATTTTAATCGATCACCCAATATAGGTATTTGACAAGCAGCGACTGATGATCGTGCGTGTTTACTCAAGCATTTTGTTTGCTCTAGCGGAACCTTGGTCTCTCAATCCGTCTTCCATATACCAATGGATAGTCGAATGTTGGTCACTAAGATCCGGCATTATTAGGGCAGTGAACATGTGCTGATTCACGTGGAATATGCACTGAATGATTTGGCGATATTCCGCACCAACAAATGAGTAACATCTAAAATCAATAATAACAAAAATACCAGCAAGGCGTCTTGTTTGCTCCCTCTAGGCGCATGAGCAGCCACTGCAGCTGGTTGCGAGTTGGGACTGTGCGTTTTCCATTTCATAAACAAGCCAGTTGAATGTCGATTTAATTTTCAGTCCTGACGTTGGAAAATACCGATAAGGTATGTGCAAATTAAGTAAAAAGATTCAATCTCGACAAACTAGTATTCAGTTAAATACTGGCAAAATTTAATTAACCACATCTTTCATTCTCCTCTAGAAAGTGAATACTATGGAGTGCGCATAATTTCACGATGAGGTCAACATAGGGTGCTCATTCTCAAAGGGCTGGTTGTTTTCCGCGGGCTGACTTCATCCAATGAGGTCAAGCGAAAACGGACTAACGTGTTGCTCGCGTTGCTTCACAACTACGCCCAGTAACCACATTACGTACAAATTAGAAATGATTCACGAAGTGTAAGCGGAGAGCAGTATGACGTAAGACTCAATGGTTTAATTGTAGTGTGATGGGATGTGAATAACCAGATGTGTATAGCGTGAGACCAACTAACTTGACTGATACATTCGAACCGTTGGCTTAAGGAATTCACGTGTCCTTTCGCTTCGAGTATTCCATAACTGAAGTTGTTTCACAGCAGATGCGAATCGATATATTAAGAGGCAATGCATTTCGGCAAGCAATTGTTCTCAGATGGTACGGAGCACCACGTAATCAGACCAGCGTTAAGCGGCACACATGTCTTCCGCCCAGATGGGCCCAAAATGGAACAGACAAACTTGTTCCTTCCTGTTGTTCATCGAATAGAACCGAACCAGACTATCAGCATCGTCCATGCAACAGTTTGAATTGTTATCAGACTCTACTAGATCACTAATTACGCAACTTTCCACCACTGACAGGCCTTCTGATTACACTTTAGTTATGCGTATTCAGACTCTCACGTGTTCCAACAGGACAAGTCACAACAGTCGGACCTCAGGCGACCGATATTTCTGGCCTGTAGAAGGTTGTTGGACAAATTCTAGGCTACTAATCGAAATTTTAACTTCGTCGAGGTACAAACAGCGCTGCCTCATCTTGGCATTTAGTTTTTTACATGAGCTTGCAAGTCGGGAATTTGTTTTCCTGCGGGCAGTCAATGTACTCACCGTAATAGTTGGTCTCTAGGGTGACTTCTTATGGAGACTGCAGTACTGTTTATTCTTACCATTTCTCTGCTGATGATGAAGCTGTACAATTACTTGCTTTCATGAGTTCAGTTTCAGATTAATCGATCTCTAGTTCAATGTGTAGAATGGAACGACACGTTTGTTGGATGACCCACAGCGAAAACCCCAGTTTAATTGATGAAATACAGCTATGAGTACTACGCCCAAACAGTTTGGGTACAATCCACTCGAATCAGATGTACCTATGTGTAGTACGCGCAGCGAATAATGTATATAGTCTCTATAAATGTACAGTTATTTCAACAGTGTTCGGTGGTCCCTCTGTAGAGATTGTTTATGTCTAGTTGGAGAAACAAGTTCAAACAAAACACACCTTCAGGTGGGGTACTACGATAACGCTGATATAAGCGTGATCCGTCTGGGATTCAGAGCAAACATCTCTGAACGAACGATACGATCAGTACGGAACTACAGTGTATCAGTGGGTAAACTGTGGAAAGTATACAGCAACGTGCAATCAGCTTGCGATTTCTTTATGTGATTTTTGATTCTCATTTAAAAACAGGACAACAAGCAGAGCAGAGTAGCTGTCCGTCGGTTATGGTCATCAAGCAGAGGTTGGATATTTGGGAGTCACGTGGACAAAACAGTATATTTGATGCTCAGGTGTGCGTCGTAACTGTTCCATAGATAAAAGAGTAGACAGCTGGTAGATAATGAGTGGACAACGAACACAGAGACCCAAAATGAATAAAGGATTCACTAACAGAGGCTTGCCCAAAATATTCGGCATATAGTAAATGCATCTGTTGCGGTGTGGTTTGCAGCTGGTATGCGTAAACCTCAGACGATAACCGTAACCATCGCATTCTTTCACGAAGTAATGGTGGTCGTTCATACAATGTTCCACTGCTTGTAGTACAACATGTTACGAACTGCCTCCCAATGACACAGGGTTCTAAGAAAACGGATGTCTGAACTATGATCGGAGGTCAGCAAGTGTACAGTCTGAATATATCTCTCGGCTTCAAACAAAACACTGGTTTGAACGCTTCGATATCTCCTCATGAGAGCTGCATCTGAGTGGTGTAGATTGTAGTTTAACTAGTCACACAGAGATATATCAAACTTTAGCCGGACAGCAATAGTGCAACTGGCTCGATTCGTGTGTATACATGCTTACATATTTTGTCCCTCTCAATATGTGATATTTCAGCAATACATTTACACTATATCGCACGCTATGAACGGCCTCGCTAGTACGTTTACTGTAGCTGTTCATGCAAATTTCGATCAACAATGAGGCAAGTTTCTAATGTAGAACAGATTGCCTCGTGAACAATGCAGGTTTCGGCTGGATTTAAGCCAACGATGGAAACGGAGTGTCTCAACACATCGTGCTTTCCACCGGCTGAGCTGATTAACCATACTGCTATCCCAAAATTTAAGATTACTGGAGTTTCGGAAACCATATTTGTAGCATTCTCTGGAAAATAGTATTTCACAACTCGTCGCTTTTAGTGTTTAGGATGTCGTGTTACGCTTTGATTATGATGTTACTTGGCCACTCTGTCCAGCGTTAAATGAAAATTTCTTGACCTCGGTAGCCTGAAAGTACCTCAGCCTACGTGGTACTTATGTTTCAGCAATTCGTACGCGGGTTCGAGGCTAAGAGCCCAATCTACCCGGATCCAGTCAGTTTGTTCCTTTCGATGTTCGGCGGTTTTCTGCTGACCTGAAAAACAATTATTGAAAACGGGGTGTAGCACCGCTGTTGGGGGTTACAGAAGGTACAAAGAACAGAGTTACATAATAATCTAGCACAACAGGATAAATTATTAATCTATCAGTTCATTAAGTAGGTGAGAATCCGATAACACTTTGAGACTGTCCTTAGAAAAGAAGCTAACAATTTCTAGTAGTAGGTCGTTTCAGTATTTGATAACCCTATAAGAGAACTGTTGGCTCAGGACGGTCAGAGGTCGAAGCTTCTCGAGCTTCTTGTCTTGACCTCTCCGCCTGTTATCACTTACTAGGGTGAAGAATTGTTGCGCGAGTCCTGTTCCAAAGAGAAAGTGTGTGGGAATTAAGTCGCCGTGGAGTCTACGAAACTCAATTGGAGATAGATCGAGAATTTCGAGGCGAGACTCGTAAAGGAGATGCCGTAAGCCAGTGACCATTTTGATGGCTACTCGCTGGACACGTTCAATGGCGAGTATGTCCTTTTTCAAACCGGTGTAGACGACTTGATTCGCATAATCGAGCAGTGGTCTTATGTAGACTGCGTAAGGTGTGAGAAAGGCGTGCTTGTCTCTCCGGGGAAAGGTTTGTTTGATCATCCCAAGAGTCATAAAACCCCTTTTGGCGGCTAGCTGGTGATAATAAGAGGAGGACAAACCAGACGACAGCCAGATCTCTGGGTCTTTTCTGAGGTCTGCTTTCGTGATATCTACCACACTTTGTGCACCATGTATCATTAACAGGTTCCCGGAGTTTCCTCCGAGTGACATGTGCGCACAATTACTGTCGTTTAGAGGGAGACTCCACTCATCTGACCAGCACTTAATATGGTCAGGGTCAATCTGCAATGCTTTGTGGTCATACGCATTCCAGATTTTTGAATCAGCAGCATATGAAAGGGCGTTGCTAGAGATCAACTCGGGGGATCATGGATGTAGATCAGAAACAACAATGTACCAAGTACCAATCTTTGAGGGACTCCCACAGAGACTAGGGATGGAGACGAAAGGCCTGAACCGATTTTACTCTGAAAGTCCTGTTACCAAAAATGGACGTTATCTAGCGGAGAACCTCTCCTTGGATCCCATAGGCTTCTAGTTTATGCATCGGAGGACCGTGTGGGACACGGTCGAAGGTTTTGGCAAAGTCAAAGAAGATAGCATCCGAGATGTGACCATTGTCTTTGGCGTCTGTTAGGCAACCCCTGAAGAGTAACATATTAGTTATGCATGACCGGTCGAAAAGAAAAACATGCTGGGTCCAAGTAAAAAGATTCTTGGAGAAGAAATGCTCAAAGATGGTACGCATCAACAGTCGCTCCATTATCTTGCATGGGATGCTGGTAAGGTTCCTCGGCCTATAACTAGCAGGAGAGTGACGATCGCCTGTTTTAAATATAAGTGAGACAGTGGCCTCTTTCCATGCCTCCGGAAGAGTGCTTGTCCGAAGTGTCTGTTTGAACAGATCAAAGAGAGGCACCGCCAAACCGAGGGCCGCTTTTTTGAGGATCCGGGGATGGATCTTGTCTGGTCCCACGGCACTATAAGGATTGATCTTAAGCAAGAGGTACTGAACGTCGGACACAGAAAAGTCAGCTGTCAGGAGGCGGTGTTCGAAGTGTCTCCGCGGAAGAATTGGATGCCAGTTTGGCAGATCAAAATTGTAGACTGATGAGTAGTATCTCTGAACACCTCGGCAACCACTTGAGGGTCGAAGGAGGTTTCCCTGTCGGAAAACAGCGGAGATAGCGCTGAGCGCTCAGTTTTTCTCTGGCGACTTATATACCTGAAAAGAAAATTCTCATTCTTGTGAGNAGTATTCAACACACAAAGTGCTTTAGGTAGCATAAGTTCCAGAAAGACTTATCGTTAGTTTTCTGTATCGGAATTCCAAAGTTATCGATCCAAGCAAAAAATACAGGTATTGTGTGATTTGTGAATCGGCTACACCATCTTAAATATGAGAGCATTTTGGACAAAACTTGAAGTATACCGTTGAAAAACCACACAAACTCAACAGTGCAGTCGGAGCATAGTTATTTTCGTCTTGTAATTTGAACAAGGTTTGGTCAATGATCGATGATGAGGACGCTTGTTATCGCTCAGTGTGCACCGCAGAGTTATTTACCCCCAATTGACGTTAGACTGAAGCCTGAAATTTTTCTGGATTAGTTATGAGGCCTTTGGTATGCGTGTAGTTTAAGATGACACTGCTGCTGATGTTTCAACTAGGACAAGAAACATTGACAGAACTAAGAAATTGATTAGACAGTTCAATTTTGCAATAGATCGACGGATTAGCAATTTTAAGCGATCAAACCTAAATACTGTAAACAGCAACCAAGCCATTCAAGAAAGCAGTCAGACTGAATAAACTGGCTGAGACGAGACCAGTCCCGTTACCATCAACAGTGGAAATCACACGTGGTTCCTCATTCTCGAATAATTCGGCGTTTTACTTGTTGCAGCGGGTGCATACATATAGGTAGATCGGGTGGGAGATTTCGAAGAAAATTAGGTGGGAATAATCAGAAATAGCGGGAAAGTGATATATTTCTGTTGAGCACGGTAACTGATAAAGAGTCCCACAAAGTTCCATCATCAAAAAGTGGGTACGTTTTAGGAACTGGTGACTGTGTGGATTCGAAATCAATGTTTATTGCAGCTCAGCAGAGTAGAAGTTATTGATTACTCAAAATCATGGAAGCTTCCCCGATTGTGTACGAAAGTATTCGCTACATGCATGCTACCGTAAGTTTAGCAGCTAGGTAGTTATTTCATAACTGTGCTTGTTTCATACCTTTCAACATTTCTGCTAAAACACCTTGTAACACTTCAAGGCTCACAGAGCCAAAGGCCTTGATAAAAACCACGAAGAGGACACACAGCGGCTGGCTGTATTCACGACACCTCTCCTGAGTCTGTCAAGCGGTGAACACCTCGTTTATCGTGCTGTCACTTGCATGAAATTCACACTGTTCGTCAGGAAAAGTAGTCTTCAAGATTCCTCCATTAAGTCGGCCCGACAGGATTCTTGCCACCACCTTTCCAGCGCAATTCAGCAGACCGATGCCCGATAGCTATCGATACATCGTTTACTACCCTTACGTTTGAACAACGGTGCGATCAGGTTCTTCTTAAACTCCTGAAGGACTACAACCTGCTCCCAGATGTAGTGAATCTACTGGAACAAAGTGCCATTTTCCAGAGCTTTCTCCAGCAATTCATCTTTACTTGTAGCCTTTCCGTTCCGAAATTGTCAAATAGATTTTCACGATTCTGATTGATCCGGGACGATTGGAAGTAAAGCGTTGGTATCTTGTTGTGATAATTTGTTCACCGTTTCCCAGTTGCTGGTGGTAGGCCAGTTTAGTAGGATGCCGGAATGTTTGCGCCAGACTTCATGATGTTCCCTGATTGAGTGCACATAAAGCCATAGTCCATGTCAATCGGTGTCTTGGTAGACTGGACGGATGGGGCAAAAACTGCTCTAGGCTGATCATAAAATTCCTCTTGTAGTCGGCGGTCAACGCACCTCTGAATCTTTCCACCTTGCTTTTTCCATCAGTCGTCCTTGATTCTGTGGAGCTAGTCGGCGAGTTGACGGCGAATATCCCTTAATATGGCCATTTTGTCTTCAGCATTTGGGTACACTATGGAGAGAGCAGGCGCCACAGTCTTCTGTCGTATCGAGATGAAGATACGTGTATTGTTGTCTTTGAACCAGTCCGGCGGTTTCTAAAGCTCGATACCGACTGTCTCAGTGGCTACTATAGTCATTACACAGCAAAAACATACATATGCGAAACCCAAACCAGCTAGCGGAAACGCTGTTTCAGTCTACCCGAGAGAGGCTGCAATGACGAGATCTATACTAAGGATGAAGATTTATGAGCGTAATACAAGAGGCGATGCAGTATAGGAGTGCAGGTTAGTGCAACCTAAAGAAGATAAGGATGAAAAACAATTTTCTCACTGAACTATGAAAAGCCACGCAGACAAATCATCATACAATGCACCAACAAAGTCGAAGAAAAGAATGGATAGAAGACCACAGACACTCAAGTTTCTTAAAAGAAGAGCGGATTGGTTGTCAATGATCAGGATATTCGCCGATTCAGTTATTAACAGAAGTAGAATAAATATATATATCGAAACGCTATTTCAGTCTACCCGAGTGTAACTAAGCCTCACTCGACCAAGACTTGCGTACTTTCAGTGCATAAGCGGTCACCATGAACCGTGCTACAATGGAGAACTGAATTGAAGCACAGACACACACATACGACCTCAGCAATAACGTAACACGTAGAAACGAGCTTGAAGGTTCCCTACTACTCATCAGCAATTAAAAAGTGAATACAACAATAGCTGTTCGTGACCGTAGAACGAGTGACCGACAAGTCAGTTAATTCTGTACTTTTGAGGAAAAAATTTGGCATTTAGTTAGGTCCTCTCGTTGTGTCATCACAGTAAAATGACACACACCAAGTTCTCACACGCAGACGGTGTAGCGATTCATCCCTCCAGCATGCAGACCATCAAGTACTCATGGGACACTCCTGCGTCTGTGTTTCTGTTACATCGATTGCGACCACGCTTGAAAACGCGGTGATCTGGAGACTGTTTACTTTGAACTCACGCAGTGTCAACTGTCATTCTATTAGGCGAACAATAAACATTGAGAGAGTCTGCAAACCATTTTCAACTGGTTTTGTGTTGCTCAGCAGATCTCGTTATCAAACCACGNCAATGTACCAAGTACCAATCTTTGAGGGACTCCCACAGAGACTAGGGATGGAGACGAAAGGCCTGAACCGATTTTACTCTGAAAGTCCTGTTACCAAAAATGGACGTTATCTAGCGGAGAACCTCTCCTTGGATCCCATAGGCTTCTAGTTTATGCATCGGAGGACCGTGTGGGACACGGTCGAAGGTTTTGGCAAAGTCAAAGAAGATAGCATCCGAGATGTGACCATTGTCTTTGGCGTCTGTTAGGCAACCCCTGAAGAGTAACATATTAGTTATGCATGACCGGTCGAAAAGAAAAACATGCTGGGTCCAAGTAAAAAGATTCTTGGAGAAGAAATGCTCAAAGATGGTACGCATCAACAGTCGCTCCATTATCTTGCATGGGATGCTGGTAAGGTTCCTCGGCCTATAACTAGCAGGAGAGTGACGATCGCCTGTTTTAAATATAAGTGAGACAGTGGCCTCTTTCCATGCCTCCGGAAGAGTGCTTGTCCGAAGTGTCTGTTTGAACAGATCAAAGAGAGGCACCGCCAAACCGAGGGCCGCTTTTTTGAGGATCCGGGGATGGATCTTGTCTGGTCCCACGGCACTATAAGGATTGATCTTAAGCAAGAGGTACTGAACGTCGGACACAGAAAAGTCAGCTGTCAGGAGGCGGTGTTCGAAGTGTCTCCGCGGAAGAATTGGATGCCAGTTTGGCAGATCAAAATTGTAGACTGATGAGTAGTATCTCTGAACACCTCGGCAACCACTTGAGGGTCGAAGGAGGTTTCCCTGTCGGAAAACAGCGGAGATAGCGCTGAGCGCTCAGTTTTTCTCTGGCGACTTATATACCTGAAAAGAAAATTCTCATTCTTGTGAGTTATCTGTAGGATTTTTGACTGAACTTGTCGGGTGTGTTGCCGGATTTCCCGCTTGGACCTGTTTCGTACAAAGCGAAAGGCCACTAGATCCTTTGGCCTACCCGATAACTACTGCTTAGAGATTGGACGGGAACGTACTTCAAGGAGCGGGCGTATGATTCGCGGAAGCGGTGCACGAGAAGAGAACTTCCATAGTTTTCGAGGAACAAATGCCTCATCGGCTTCGTGAATGGCGGCTTTGAAGGAAAGGTAGTTCAAGTTCACTGAGTCGGATGTAAGGTTGAGTGCGCTTAAGAACGTCCTTAGTGCGCTAATATCTGCTTTCTGGAAGTTTCGGAATGAAGTCTTTGTTGTAGCGTTTCGGAGCTAGTAACAGGTAAAGCCAAAGGTTAGTAGTATGTGGTCACTATGCCCTAGCGGTGGTTTGATGACCACCCTATCTACCAGATGAGCCTCGTTCGTAATGACCAGATCGAGCAAGGAGGGTGTCTGTCCTAGACGGTGAGTTGTAGGTAGATCGACATGGTGTGTCCAGGCCTTGCCAAGGGTTTCAAGAACCCGCAGCCACAGTCCTCATGAGAAGCCGCCATAGAGTTGAGTTTGGGTAGACGTGAGTCTGTCTAGGGTAGCAAGGATGGCCTCGTCGTCGGATGCACTAGATGACGGCGAACGGTACATAACACCGGTAAGAAGCGTGTCACGTTCGCCAAGTTGGAGTATGATCCAGAGCGTGTCGCACTTCTCTGGGAAGGTTAATCCCTCTACGACAGATG
The DNA here is from genome assembly GCA_008508345.1 of Paragonimus westermani. Classification (NCBI taxonomy): domain Eukaryota; kingdom Metazoa; phylum Platyhelminthes; class Trematoda; order Plagiorchiida; family Troglotrematidae; genus Paragonimus; species Paragonimus westermani. The sequence goes on along the minus strand of QNGE01000091.1, from coordinate 417,521 downwards.
GCACTGGCAGCTTCTGGCTTGAGAAAACGGCGCAGCCTCCCATCCGTCCACAGGAGGAGTCCGTCCGGTACAAAGAGTAACCAGGGACATGCAGTTCATAGTCACTGATATGCGCGAAAATCCAGGTCTCCGTTAAAGCAAGAAGTGAGGGCTAGTGTCGTGGACTAGCTATCTGATTTCTGGTAGTTTGTTCAAAAGGCTCAGACAGTTGGTGTACACGCACTTGAAGGCTACTTCTTCGTTTGGCTGGGTGCAAAAAGAGACAGCAGTGCACGCGAGAGAGCTTGGGAAAGTAGCCTCAGTAGTGAGGGGGAGTGTGTAACTGGCAGCATGGTTTTGTGAGCCCTCTTGGGGGGGTGGTATCCGTTTCATCACATACTGGACATATGTGAGCGTACCTGTGGGACGCTTCGTCCGCTTCTGTTGACCCAAGGTCGATGACCTTCGCACAGCCTTGCTTTCAGAGCCTTTGGATGGTGATTTGCAGTTTTGCACCCTGGAACATTTGGATGGGGTTGTAAATGAGAAGAGAATATAAAACGAAATGGCCTCGATGCAGCCGAGAAGAGAGCCGCCGGAACGGGACAAGTTTGGGCAATTTTGGATGCAGGAGGGATCCCAGCAGACTCACTGGGCTATATGCTCAGGGATAGAATATTTTTCAACGGATGTTTTCATGGGTGAGATGATTGGGGGTCTAGAAGAGTGATGGTCCTTAACACTTTTGGGATCTGCTCTCTCGGCCCCTTCGCATATCCACAGGCGGTTGACTTTCCAAGGAGATAAGGGCCGTGGCCTCTGATGTGGATGCTTGGGGTGGTCCATCCGAGGACACCGGTCCCCTCTTGACAGCAGGGATAAGTACTTTAACGCTAGCCTGGAGTTTGGGGTCAGCCTTGATGCATAATCTTGTTCTAGCAAACTGAGAACGTTTCTGCCACTCCTGCAGTGAGCAATCTAGCGGAACTCCCTTAAGGTTAGCGTGCTTTTCTTAGTTCAGCCGCTTTTTCCAGTACTTCCTCCGTGCTAATCTTTGCGGGTAACTTCACGAAGAGTCCCAGTGACTTCTTGGTAGCTTTGGAGCAAAGTCTGCTGACGGAAACCATTTTTGTAGACTCTGGAAGGGAACAAGCGTTTAGCACCGCTTGTCGCGACTTCCTCAATTTGAGCAGTGGACGAAGCCACTGCTTTGCGAGCAGCCGCAGCGCCTGGGAGAGCAAAGGCGATGTACTCATTCCACGAGTTCAGTTCTGACTTCATGCCAGATACAGCTCTCTGAGTATCACTCAGGGCTTTTTCTACCGTGGCCATCTGTTCGCTTACACCTTCAGAGGCCTTGTAGCCACACTTGCACGCGTCTGACTTCTGCTCGCTTGTGGTGGCGAGTAGAGGATCCAAAGTGGCCTTTAATGAGGTGCAGCTATCTCGGAAGAGATAGCTCATAGAGATAACTGATCATTTTGAAGAAGTGAGCATGGCGTACTGGTCCTCCCTGAGGCCAGTACATTTAAAGTGGTACAAGTGAAGGCACGTCTGGCATTGCATACCGTTCTGAACAGTCATGTGGCAGCCGAAACGACCACAAGCACTCGATACCACCAATCCACCAATGCTGCTGGCTCATGTACGTCTCATTGTGTTATGGTCTGTGAGTAAAGATGACAGTTGTTAATAAAAAGGAAACACGAGGCTATAAAATAATACGGATACTATTGAACGCAAATAAGATAATACACAATGATTTGTGCTGTTCGACAAGGAATAGCAATGATCGTACATAGTTGTTTTTTGATGCGCTGGGCAACGAAAATCACAAGGATAGAGAATAATACGGATAATATCGAACACGAACAACACAATACGCGATGAGTTATGCTATTCGACAATTTGATGGAAATAAAATACACCCTCACGAACTATTCACTGTCAACAAACAAACAAAGTTGTTCTCAGTGAACTATGTTCCCCGGTGGACAAGAGTGTCATATAGAGTCAGAGATCTTGCGTATGCTAAAGTACGGTTTTTGGATTTTCGTATATCCCTCTTTATCTGAGCGATATGCGGAAAAGAATGTAGCCGAACTAACACTTATTCAATGCATTAAAAATACTTCCGCCTCGACAGGATTTGACAAACGCGAACAATCGAGACATGAACGTTTCAGTGCTCTACGGGGAGCAGCAGTGCGTAACATGTCCAATTTTATTGTCGTTGGTCGGTGGACAGGTAGCGGCCACACAATGCCCATGAGCTCTCGACTGAGAAAAAGCTGAAAGTGATTTTGATGCACGTCAAATTTCAGTGTACTTCAAAGTACATGGAACACACGGGGCGAAACTCAATGTGACATCAAATTGGTTTATTCAGTATGACTCGAAGATTACTCTTTATTTGTTAGTTCACTGTTTAGCATATAGTTTTAGTGGCACTACCATAGCACTGTCACCCATTTGGTAGAAATCCAAGCTTGTAGTCCGGTTCAACTAAGGATCACTTTTCAAATCCTCATAGTAGTAAGAATATAGTTTGTAAAACTGAAAACTTATTCGAAGGCTCCAGATTGAGTGATTCTAGAGGCCGCTGAATGTGCCGTGGTTCACAACAACCTCCAAATTTTAGTGGGCAGCCTCGGGATAGACAGCACGATCCGAAAGCAAGCAAACACACAGCCGTAACGCTTGTGTTCACTTCCACCTATCTTGACCCTGAACGGTCCAAAATAAGCTACTCCAGCGTACCTGAATTGATACCCATCAGCAGTCACACTAGTTACTGGTAATGAAGCCAATAGTTACCCACATGGTTTGGAACAAGTAAATGGAACATTTTCAACACTCACCAATCTCGCGTCCGACATCCCCCATCCTCTTCAACAACCACAATTTTGTCCAAATGGATGTAATTATATGCAGGGCACTCATGTGTCCTGGTAATTTTTAGCCGTGCCGTGCGACAGCAAAATAACAGGTTCTGTGATGTTTCTCTCAGCGCCATCACTTGTTCCTTCTCCCAGACGCGAAAAGCTGTCTATCAGTACTGGTCACAACCGGGACAGATGGCCTATACGTCCCTTGCCAATAGAGCCAGACGTGCGGTATTTCAGGTCATCTGAAAACATTCTTCGTGAACAGGCATGATTAATATTCAGGCTGCTCGTTCCGGTTCGGGCGCACGCAATGGCACCGCCCAGAACAGATTTCTCTGGTTCCCAGATATTAGTGGACAAGCGAACCCAACAAAGCGATGGGTCACGTCACTGCCTTCACTCGTTTTAATTGAATGAAATATCGTGGTGCCAAATATTCCCAAATGGGGTTCACTGAATGCACAGTCTCAACCATCATAACATGCGTAACTTCGCAGCCTTCGTTCGGCAGTGCAGTATCAAACGGTAACCTATGCCAGCTGTTCTCTGAAAATGTTAGAAACTCCGGTCCCGGAAGCCAATGATCCATCTAAGGCGGAGATGGGTATGAAGCTCGCTTGTGTTCTATGATGGCCTGGTTCAGCTCAGAAGGCGCATGTCTGCATTGTGGTGTATACCTTAAATGTTATAAACACTAAATGTGCATATTCGTCAGGATATACTTCACTTATCGGCGAACTCCTCGGTGTCGACAACAGCCTACGAGCATCACTTAGTGCCTCCGGCATTCTCCCCTTCAAATTGTGTAGATGTGTTACCTTACCTTAGGAATGTTCCTGGAAACTGCCTAGTCCCAAATGCTTCCACCAATGCTAGCATTAGGATGGCCAGCTCCGGGATTATGCACACCAAGTCGTGTAAAACTGTCTGGTATATCTGAAATCACTCGACCTGTTCACGAAAGTTTTACTTGTCTTCGGAAACCAATTGTGATAGGTGTTCCGGTACGGACGTTATAATGGGTGCAAAACTCTGGCAAACGACCACATTATCTGAGGATTCTTGTACATTACGATTAATTTTGGCAAGTGAACGTTGCATATTTCGATAAATAGTGGAACGACTAGCTAACGCTTCAGTAGACCATGAGTGCTTTAATAAATGAAATAATGCCCATTATTTTGGCGTTATCGTGGTGCCAACCAGACGTGATCATAACTTCAGCAAACCTCCAGGCAACAGGCACGATCAGCAGAGCGTGAGTTTGAGTTCAGCGCTCATCAATAATGGAGACGATCGGAGTTGGGCTAACTAGAGAACGAGTATATACGTAGAAAGACCGCCTCTTCGATCTTGATGACATTCCTTTATGTCATGTGTCCGACGTATTATGTGAATAGAGAGTATACTGACTCACAGGCGATTAAACATATTTTCATCAACCACTTGACTATTCCTATAAAGCATCCCTAAAACTTCCCAAATAGTCCTAATTCACTCCTTACTAATTTCCTAATTGGTGCCAGCATGGGTGGTAACCCGAACCCCGTAAGAACTATGAAGTCAGTTTGCCTCATAAGCCCTAGGTTCAAAGTGTACTTCATATTCTGCAACACAAAGTTTTTCAGGTGGTTAAAAAGGGGGGTTTTGAGGTTGGACAAGGCACAAAGGGTTGGAACAAGGTTTCACTACAATTGTGTGAGCCATGCGGGAAGGGTATTTTTCCCAGCTTTATGTGGAGTGCTTTGTGTGATAGTCGTTACTCCGTTGATATCGGCTACCATTAATCATCGTCTGAAGATTTACATGTCCTGTAAAGCCGGTAGTTACAAGGGTGTGTAAAACATAACAAATGGGCCTACATATGTGGGGAAAATTTGAATGTAGGTTATAAGCCTGTTTTATTTTCTGGGTATATCTCTCCTAAGTATAGCTCATTCTGGTGAATCAATAATGAGCGCCAATTTTGCATTTTCCAGCAATCTGGGTAATGAGTGCAACGGTTTTGTAAGCATGCAAAAGATCAAATGCTAGATAAGGGCGTGTGTGAATAATAGGCGTACAACGAACCGTTCCAATTGTAGAACTCCAGCCTATTGTTGATAGTTTAGCATTAACGAATGCAGGAAAGTCTACAGTGTGGCCTGTGTTCTGTCGCCTGAGAGAGCCTATCGTACCCAAGCCGTTTGTAGTTGGTATGTATGTAGGAGACAACAAACCGGAAGACATCAACGTACATATTTTGGAGGTATTGCAAGAAGTGCATGATGTGCTATGCAATGACCGTGATTAACAATGTTCCGGCTATGGTCTATTTGAAAACGGTAGCCTGTTTCACGCTGGCCCGCTCGTATATTAAACAGGTACGCGGGCACGGTGCATACTACGGCTGGGACCAGCGCGACCAACGAAGACTATATTGCGAGCACAGTCACGCTTACGCCCTAAACTTGTGTTCGAACGGACGCATCGGTTCGCACCGCATGCTATACGCCTCTGTCACCAGTTACACTGTCACCGTTCGATATAATTTCCGATTTCCCCATTAACCATATGCATTCGGTGTGTCTGATTGTTGTCCATCGTATGATTATTATCTGGACATTGGGGCCAGTTTCCAAGCACGTCCGTATGGGCTAAAAAGCACTCTGACGTATATATGAACGGACTCCCATATGTCGGAAGAGCCAATCTTGTGAATTCTCACGCAAATGCCGCGGGTTTACAGGCTTTAAGACCCGGAATGCTATGGGATACTGACAATTTTTATTATACATCGGACCAGCGGCTTTGCGGATTATTTGGGACAATGATGTTTGTGACAACGTTTTAGACTTGTCCGTTGCTATGCACATTTATCTCACCCCACATTCAGCATTACTCACTGTAACTTCTCGAAAAAACTAATACACGTCTCTCTGCTGAATTATTGTAAACTGTACGGTCGGGCAGGGATGTGTACAGTGCGTATTCGCCCGAACACCCCGCGGATGATGTGGCCACCTATGGTTCAGCTGATAACTTCTCTGTCTTCCCGTCCGAGTCTTTCATCTGCGGACTGAAGTCCATGCCTAATGAGCCAACGCGACCAGTAGGACCATCGTATAGACTTTCATCAGAAAGATCTTCCGCTTCTGCTCCCGTCAAACTGGTCTATTCTGACGTTGATACACCTATCAGTTGTCCTTCTTTGCCTAGATGCTCGAAGTCTGTTAAAGGCTCTATTTTGTTTTCAAACACCTACCCCACCAACGTCGCTCTCATTAATGATGTCCCCCGCATAGTGTTCGATGCACCGTTCCATCCCCCTTACTAAAATGGCTGATACAGCAGTTACCCCAATCCGGCCAGGCTCATCCCCCCTCCACGTCATATTCTCGCCCATCTTTTGACAGCTCTACCCCAATTAACCTCCCCTTGCTCCCATGTCACCGCCAACGTTGTCACGGCTGCCCATCAGTGCGGCTGCACCAACTCTGGTGGCACTGCCAAAAAGCGAACCTGCAGTTTCCTCTGAGCTGTCAAAAATAATGCAAATGCTTCCGGAAATGGTGAAGGGTGTGGCCGTTTTGAAGAAACGTCTCCGACAACGCTGCTTTTTTCTCTGTTGGACGCTCACGGCCAGGATGTGCGTGAAATCCGCGCACATGCTTTACTGGTTAACAGCGCAGCCAGTTACCGTGAACTAATGGTCAACCTTCAAAGACAATCATCCGGAGGAATTGTGGTAAGTGCATGATTACTACTTTAAACACTGTTAGATGAACCATGCAAAATCAGTGCGTGTTCTCTTTGCAAGGTAACTGCTTCATCGTTGCATGGAGGAGACCACTGGATCGCAGCTAGCGGTGAAAATGACTTATGCTTTGAAGAATCCATCCTGCGGCGTGTGGTAGAAGGTCAGTGGAGCGTAACAATAACACAGTATGCTTTGAACGTGAGAACATTCATATCTCAGGAGACAAATCTAGAAACCGGACAAGATGAGATACACAGGTGTGTGTGATGTTTGTTATACGACGCCTGTGACCGTGAGGGAACCCATCGATTGAGAAAACTGGAGACAACGGGGGAAGTGAGCATGAAACACTGTCGCGCACACTATGAGTTCTCACGTGGAGTTGATTTTTAACTGCGCTAATTTGTGCACGTCATCAGTCCTATTCAGTTTTCCTATCCTGTAGCATGAAGGGAAGTGTGAAAACAATAGGAGTGGCGTGATTCGAATACTTATGAATCTCGCCCCCTGAAAGTGTGTGTTGCCTGTTGCTTTTTTATGTGACTTCACATGAGGTTGATTTTCAACTGCTTGAAGTTGTGCACACTATGAGTCCTAACCAACTGTCTTATCATTTAGCATGAGGACAATTTTGCAAACTATACGTTTCATTGTTCATATTGATATACATCCCCGTTTTAGTGGGTTTCATCCGGTTATTATTTTGTTTGATAATGTTTTGAAGCGGTTGGTTTAATGCATATCTTTCTTTTTCTCTATGAAACACGAGCTTATACGGAATTTTGAAATGCACATGATAAGATTCCACTGTGTGCTTTTCAATCGCTGCAATAGAATCTCCTTTATTCCTAATGTTTTTCACTCCCTATGTGAAATGCGTGTTTGATTTCGTGGTATCAGGTTGAATTAAGGGTGGATCACGTGGTCACTGGTTGATCCAAGGTGGATTACGTGGTTTCGCGTTGATTGGAGAATAACTACTTAGATTTGGGTTAATATAAGGGCGAATTACTTGGCGTAGGGTTACTACGTACGGGATAATCATTTTAAAGGTAGTTGCCAGATGCTCAATTGTCACGAAACAACGATACAACTAGTTGACAATGGCATTTATTTTATTAATTAATACAACGTGATTAACATCGCGCGAAGTCTCCGTCAAAAATTTACCCACAGATTACTCGTCATAGCACATGTAACCACCATACATTTTCTAACTTAAGACGTGCGAATATATTCTTCCTAATCCCATGAACATCCGCTGTGCAAGTGAACCGTACGCGACGTGCGGATACACGAGACCCTGTCTCGATATAACAAATTCCGAGATTTTTAACATTTCAACAGTTTCCAGCAGTTTAAGATGTCCTGTGTCGAAGCCTGCCAGTCGTTTTCTAAATTTTGACATTTCCTGTTCTGCCTCGCAGGAGACCACTTAATTCAACACTTTTTTGACGCTATTCACATCTAGTAATGGTGAGACCCATTCCGAGGATTCATTCGGACGTACTCCCCGGAGTGGCGTTGAGCTATCTGAAAAATCGACTTGCACATAACTTGCAAAGGCACACTGATGTATTGTCACCTTTTCTGGACTGACTTTGTGCAGCAAACGATATATCCTTTTTCAGGCTACCTGCGTCGAAGGTTTGTAGACTATTATGGTTTCCATTCATAGCACGTCCTTTTTGCCAGCAAGTTTCAAGGTTGCATCACTATTTAATCATGTATTGGTTTTTGTCGCATGTCGTTATCTATGATGATTGCACACTTCTCGCACATTCGTTCATAAATGTGCATTATTACTGATATCACACCATTCAGCACGAAGATCAACCCTGTGTTTACTGCCTCAGCCTCCACTAATCCTGCTGGGTCCCAATGCTGTCCCGTTTGGCGGAGCTGTGGCAAGCGATTAGACATTCAGTCGTGTGTGAAGTTCCTTCGAAATCAATTTGCCAACATTTAACCGACGGACTTAGTCCCAAGGATACACGACCAGCGTCAACAGATATCGGGGCCAATAAGTGAACTTGGGGATTCCAGTGTTTGTAACGGACTTCCGGGGAAGGATGTAAAGAATTTCAGTGAGTCCTACGGACTACTTAATGTGCATTCACATTTTCATGTTGATCGTTAATCGCTCTAATGACGACTACGTTGATGGGCTTCCATACCTCATCGAGTTGTTGGGAGAGAACTGGAGGTGCTAAACGGATATATCCCACTGGAAACGGAGTTGGGATATAACGAGACCGTCAACAGCCTTCTTTGAGTAACCACACATTATTGTAATCGTCTACGTAAGGTCATTGACTGAAGGATGCACTCTCAAGCAAGATGGCGCAAAACTTGTGACCTTTCCAGCTGACAGAAAAGAAGTGTTTCGTTACTCTGGGACAACTCAACCGTGAATCCAATGTGAACTAGTGCTGCATGTTGGAGGATATTGCCCGACAGCTGCTTATACAGACGCATTCTACTTGTTTTGAGGCGACTGGTACCGTTTTGCGATGTGAGTGGTAACTCGCCTTCGCCGACTTGATCCAGTTTGGAGATGGAAAGGCGGACGTAGCCAACACGAGGCTTCTCTCTATGGTCCTACCAATATCAGCCATCAGCCAAGCATTCCTGCTTCCACGATCCAGCCTGAAACAAGCAGCAAATGCCCACGTGCCTGGCTCCCTCCCCTTAGCATGGCCGAACTACTCGACGAACCATTCTGTCCTACGTAGCTTGACTGTTTTACTCGCTTGGCTTGGTCGCCCTGGTCATAGCGACAGCCAAATGCCTTTGGTAAGAAGTATGTTGCACACAATCCCATTGGGACGTAGAATTGTAAGGAATGAATACGCGGCCCAGACAGGCTGGTGGAACTCAGAATCCCTCGATGTGTCAGGTCGAGAAATTAAGTGTGAGCTTTTGCGTCTAAAGTAGGTACAAATATGCTGAGACTAACGAACTGAGGACGGCTGCATTGTGCTTCCAAACTGGCCGCTAACTTCAAGTGTGGTGAAGGTGGAGCGTAACAAGCTCAGTCAGACAACTTGCTGCCCTGCGTTTGCTCACTGCGGCAGTGATAAAATTGGAGCTAGCAAAACTAGAGATGCTGCTGGACCCAGTTTTTCAGGAGCGCCAAACAACACTGTACAAACAGAGAGAATGTGCGTAAAATGCCCTTAACAAGCTGACGAAAGCGTCCAGTCTACCTCTGGTGTAATAAACTCACAAGGATAAACCATGTTAGCATAAGTTTGCATTCAGTTGACGAAGAGCCACGGCTACGATGCACGCAAACTACGGTTGCTGTTCTTTTCCTTGTTTTAACGTTGCGATTCGGCGGCGTGATTAATGCCTCACATCCGTGTTGTTTGTAGTGTCATGTATCCGAGACCACGACGCTCCCCACAAGAGTCTGTCTATCCTCCCAAGTCTTTAAACGGCCAATCCTTGGAGAGAGTACCACTGTACTGATGCCTCTGGCTTCAACCAAGCCTATGCCAATTCCAAAACATCTGACGCCTTCGATACTGAATCCACTTGACCTTTTCCACCCCGACGCTGTGCGCGTCTGCGCACATCACCAGTCCCACCCTTATGGCAAACTGATTCCTCAAGTTTATCCGCGTGGTAGACTGGAACGCAGTCGGAACTCCTACTCAACAACGATCAGTATTTTCTAGGCCCGATTTTGGAACCTTTTTCGGCCTAGAAAGGTGGGGCACTTTCTGTGTTTACTGCGTTATCCTGGTCCTAGGCACCTCATAGGCGATTGAACCGAGTACTGTTCAACTGCAGTTGGGATCAAACATATCTCGCGCCATTCTGTTTCCATCCGTTCGCCTCCAGTAGCCGTGAGAGCCAGCTACACCATGGTGGCCCGAATTATCACCGAATTCAAGCATAAGTGTTTCCTTCCGGGGATTATATCATTACCGTCAGATTCGTCCTTCCTCTACCGAACGGAATATGTTCTTGGGAAGCTGCCCCTGGTCTAGAGTGATCGCATCTATGACTGAGCAGGCGTCTATGAGTCCTAACCCCGCTGAGACACCACCTGGCTGTTTGGCAACCTGACCAGTCATGCTCAGCCACGGTGGACCAATACCTCGGACTAGTTTTCAGGTGATTTGCCAGGATCTTTTTAAACAATAATTAAAGACACATTGAAGGCGGTGCCAAAGTTTGATGTAGCGATGTTAGGCACAGTTAAGGGGATTGGCTTTTGTTTTTCTATCATCATCCTAGATACGCTCGGTCGAACAGCCTTGGCCATCATCGGTCGTCATCACTGTAACGTTAGTGTGGTAGTTAATAGCATGGGAATGCTTTGCACGACTATCGGAGAGTCGTTTGCAAACTGAGAAATGGCAGCACGTTGAAATTTCAGGCAATATCCCGAAGCCATTCTGAGATGTTATCAGGCACTATAAGGTGGTTTATCAACAGATTCATTGATCTGATGTAGAATCACCAATAGATGCAAAGGAAACAGCGGACAAGATTGAGAAATTCACCAAGGTCTGTGGTTCCAGATGAAATTACAGTGTATTGACATCAATTTTGCTGACTTCTAGACTCACCGGATACTGTACTGAGAAGGTCGATGTCGAATACGAAGACAATCCATCTGACCACATGAGCATTCATCCGATCAGTGCTGCAGTCTCAAGGTTTTGCCTGGCAACACACATTGGGCCAAACGCGTTCCAGCCGTGAAAACCTTTGACTATTGCGTCAACAAACAAGGCCACGACAATGTTTTACAAGTACAAAGGTATCTTATCTGCGGAAAATCTCACAGACATCACTTTCTGAGGCTTGCGTGTAAGAAGTAATGGGGAGTGATCTCTGGTAGGTGAGGTCCTTCAGTCAGCCAATATTGTGAGTATGTCATAACCCCGAACGCACTATTATGGCGTTAGCTTCTGCATAATCACGCAAAAGAGGGCGACAAACAGATTAACAAGACAACGAAAGGTGAAAGGCAAACCGCACGCTAACGCACTTTCAGAACACTGGTGGGTGCTGTACCAATACATCGGAAGTCTCGAAGTGAGGCGTTGTTCCAAGTGACCTTTTGATTATTTTGGACCAGTTTCCTCTGAGCGGAAGAAAAACACGTTTGTAGAAGCCCGCTCAAACTCAAGCTTGGCAGAGCTGAACCAAGAATTCCTTAACACAAATAAGTGGAACTTTGCTGCATGGTGAAGCTGGCGAGGCACATCATTTATCTGGATAAGGGGTGAGCGAACGCATGTGTGAAAATCGTGCGTCCGATTCACTAACGAGGTTTGAAGAAACCAGAAGGTGTGGTCTTATGACATGCTTCGTTGTAACCGAAGCCGGAAATTCTGCCATTAGTAGAGTTCAAGTCACCCTCTCACCAGTTGATCAACTATATTAGAATACTGCTAAAGAACCTGCTGTGTCACAGAACCGTCGCAGCTTCCGCAGCTTTGACAACGCACCAGGCTTAAACTATCCGAGCTACCTCTTGTGTACGACGAGCGGATGGTTAAATGCGGGTGAGAGCTGCTCATCTGAGCACCTGTAGCACGTCTGGGTACCGTCCAATAAACCCCAGATGAGTATTGTGGCCTGGGTTTTCCGAACCAACATGGTTTTGGTAACGTCAACGGCTCAGAAGCGGTCATTGCACCTGAGGTCTCCTCAACTGGAATCATGAGGAGTGGGATGGCGGAGTGTGAACAGGCCCTGGCTAAAGTGAAGTTGGAAATACAGTCCCCAAATAAGCACACAGCTCTTGCCCTCCCAGGTGTTGAAATCAATAAGAAGGCAGTCGCACTGTCAGTTGCACGTATGGAGTGTGCTGCAATAGAAAGAAAAAAGCTCTCAGAGGAAGGAGGACCGACTCACGGGGCAGCTACCGGAGAACTTTTTCAACCGAGCCAGCTCAATCATTCTTAGCATCCACATTCTTCCCAGACGTCATAATCATCGCACTCATTAGCGGGCTGCACGCCGAGACAATCAAAAACCACTTGGCCTTTTGGCAACCTGACCAGTCATGCTCAGCCACGGGGCGGTGGTAGAAAAAACGGTAGCTTTGAGGTCCGTCGACGCCCATCTGAAAGGCTTGTCCTTCGGTCGCTCTCGACAACAGAGGGTGGGAAGCAAGCAGCGGACCAAGATTAAGTCACGATCATGGCGGACCGGAAGCTACAACTGGGGAGTAAGGTCGTAGTTCATGCTCCTGCTCAGACGTCTGTGTCTGTAGCAAGAAGCGGAGACACCATTTCTGTAGGCATTCCAAGGATCGATGCCCCAGGCATAGACACAAGTGTTGAGGGAATCGAAACCACAAATACTCTCCTCCGAGTTACCCGTCCCGAAACCCAACAAATGGACGCACAGAAAATTCTTTCTTTCAAGAATTCGGAAATGAAGAAGCCTGTTGGTGTCGTGTCCTGTGGTTTAGTGCGCCACCTTGGCCCACCCCCGGGTAGTTCTATTAGTGACCTCGTGACGCTGTGCGTATTGCCTTCTCTCAAACCCCACGCCACGCGGACGAAGAAATCAAATTTTCCGTGAGTGAAAGCTCCCAAATGTCCCCTCGAAAGGTGGAGCTCAACGGAGGCGTGAAGGTTGCAATTTGAGGCATCAAGAATGTTTGTCAAGCGTTCTGTAGAGGTGCTGAAGTATGCACAAGTGATGTCGAGCCTGCAGCCAAAAGAGAGGCTGTCAGATAAATTCGGGAGAACAGACTGAGTCCAACCCCACCACACTCCTCAATTCTAGATGTTTTTTCCCAAACTCTTCCTCGCGAAATCGAACGGGGGAGTGGCTTTCAAGTACACGTATACAAGCTGTCTGGGTCTGTTCAATAAATTCGACACCCAACCCCATATGTTTGCTTTCAAAAAGACCTGGCCCACAGGTGATATCAGTGACCGTGAACTGAGTGTCACAGAGCATTCAGTTTACCGAGCTGACTCCGCCCGAAGGAGAATGGAAGGCTCTGCAATTTTCCTCCAACGATATTTCTCACACTCACGAGTTTCGACGGTTTTCACCCCTGTGATAAATGTGGTACTCTGTGGCTTCGACCAGCATTGCGTGGCCGACACTCACTCCTGGTGGGGGTTGTCTATCGTCCTTCCTCATCAGACGCCTCCGACAACGACGCTCTATGTGTAAACCCAGACAAATCCGTAGGATTACGATTTTTCACTCTCCTGCATATGATGGACGGTTTTGATTAACCGAACACAAACTGGACGTCAGTTCCTCACCGGGATTGTGAAAGCGGAGCCTCGACCTCCCTATTAACGATGATACAACGGAGAGCGTATGCATAGCATGTCAACGTCCCGACACGTGATCGTTCTGGTCATATCCGCTCTCTGTTTGTTCTAATCATCACTAGTGACAGCCGCCTGGTAGACAGTGATTGTCAAGCCACCACTTGGGCACAGTGACCACTCTCTGATCACCTTCGTTGTTAGTAACAGCAACCGCCGGAAAGATCCACAGTTTTAAATTTTAATCAAACCGGGTTCATCTCTTATTGATTATGAATCCGTGGCCCAAAACTAACATGCGTTTCAACGCGTGAACCGTGAAACTCCTTTGTCCACCCCATCCGCACAGGATACGTCGTATCCTCAACGCACCTTCCCAATTATCTGCGGAGGGTCTGGCGCATTTCACATTGTCCGAAATAGGTGCGAGCAGGAAATCCGTGAACACACCAAACCCGTGCAAGGAAGGATTCTGCTCAGAGCACTCGAGAGCAGACACCTCCTATTTGGGCAAATGCAACGACTGAGAAGGAATAAACCTTCAGCTTTTTCCTTGTCCCCGCCGGACTCCCTATTTAAGGCCAGGATATTCGGGGAATACTGATCGACATTCTATAACGTCACATCACCGAATGGGCATCCAACCATACCGCTGCAGGAGTTCCACCGACGATTCATCACTGCTGTGTGTTTCATGCCAGATGCTGGAGACCTTTCACTCAAGACTAATCCGTGCAGCGCAATTGGTGCTGACAAGCTTCACCCCGGAATTCTCAAAGAAGCAGCCGCTAGTCTGACAGAACCCGCTTATAAGCTGTTTAAGCAGACACTCCAGATGGGCATTCTCCCTAGTGCACGGAAAGAGGCAGCGGCCACGACAATATTCATAGCAGCCAGGTATCGACCAATCTACCTCGTTGACATCCCGTACAAAATAATGGATCGTCTATTAAGGCGTCCCATCCTCGATCACTTCTTATCGAACCATCTTTATTCCTCCACCCAGCGCGGCCTCCTTCCTAACCGGTCATGCATAACAAACGTGCTTATTTTCACGGGCAGTGTGATAGAGGCCAAAGGCAATGGCTTCTTCTCAGATGCCATCTCCCTTGATTTTGTCAAGGCTTCTGACAGTGTCCCACACGGCTCCCAGAAGCGCAAACCGGAAGCCCATGATATTCAAGGAGAGGTACTTTACTGGAATGCCTCTTGTCTCGATAGTAAAACTTTCAGAGTTAAGATCGGATAACACCTTTCGTCTGCGGGAGTTCCACAAGGGTCATTGCTAGCTTCTCTGGTATTCCTTATATACATAAGCAACCTTCCGGATAATATTTCCAGCAAAGCCCTCCAAGGAGAGGACGGAAAATCTGGAATGCCACTGATCCTAGGGCACCATGAATGTAACTTGACGTGATTAATCGCTGATCTGGCGGTCGGAATTTCCCACTAAAAGACGATAAGTTTGCTCACGTGTCACGCAGTGGAGAATCTGGCAATACCTCCGTGACTCGTGCGTTCGGGACAGTAGATATCACAAAAATCGATCTGAAGAAATGCCTGGGCACCTGGCTGTTGTCTATCCTATCCTCCGCGTGTCACCATGAGATGATGGTAAAAAGGGAGTCGCTACTCTCAAAATGATTAAACACACTTTTATTCGCATAGACAACGGGACGCTTCAAACGCTTCACGGGGTTTATATATGACCACTCCTTGAGTGTGTTAATCAGTTCATGTGCACTAGCCTGTAGAAAGACATTTTAGCTGTTGAGCGTGTCCGGCGTGCGGCCACTAAACTGGAAACAGGCCAAAGAAACTTCGCGTACGAGTCTCGACTTGAAATACTTTATTTGTATTTGCTCAAATTTCGACGGCTTTGCAGCAACTCACTTTCCACACACTTCTTAAAGTGGGTCCCACAGAACAGTTTTTCACTATGGCGAATGATGACGAAGCTTTCCAAGCTTCATTCCCGGACCTCCTTTAGACAGAAGTTCTTTACTTGCAGTGTCATTCACCCTTGGAAGGGCGTGTCTTCTAAAGTTGTTGGTAGCGCTTTTGGGGATCGCTTCGTGGCACCGCTTGATTCTCGTTTACCTAAATATCCATTGTGCACGTAATCTTAATCCGTTCCTCTTATTCACTGCAATCCCCGAGAGCGGTGCTACACCCTGTTTCCAACGATTGCCCTTCAGATCAGACGACTGCTTGACACTGGGCAAGAAAATCCAAATGATCCGAGAACGTTGGGCCCCTTCCTCGACCCTGTGTATGAATCTCTGAACCACTGACTCGCCCACCTGAGGCTGGTAAATTTGATGTACGCTCCAGCCAAAATTGGTCGTTCCGTTCACCCTAATTTTTTGCAGGTATATTCTAGCCATCTAAAGTGAGGTATTTACTTCTTTTTCAGTCGTTTATTCCAGAAGCTCTGGTTTCTACCTGCAGACCCCAATAAACTAACAGACACAGCTCATCAGACATGTCTGCCAGCGCACAATCCGCCCTACTCACGCCTCGTAGGAGGCGTAATTCCAAAGCCGGGAGGCCGACTTCCTGTGACAGAATATCGTCGCAAATCTTGCAATGCTATACAAGGTAGCCATCGCCTTTCCACCCAATGTTATAGAAGAGGGAAAGGACATGTTGCAGTCATCTGGTTAGGTTAAACCACACATCCCTTTCAAACAGGCCGTTGTCGACAGATCTAGCCGTCGACCATTTGTTGGACCGTTCGCACAAACGGGTTAGGTGATCAGAAGTCTTTGCAGCTTCTACGTAACACGTGGTTGCTGGACGGTTTTTATGCAGTTCTCAGATGCGCTAACGTAATAAATGCGGCCCCAACGCCTGAAGACTGGGAGAACAACCTCACTGTCAACCCACAAGCAACCGCCAACCCACACTACCGACCGCATCTTGAAGAACTGAGGGATGACTTTCCCTAACCCTCCATGCCACCACCGGAGGCACTGACATTCTTAAACGGGCAATCTACAAGCGGGAATCGCGCTCGTGTGCCCCTTCCCATGGTTCTGACCGATCAGCACTTTGCTCTACTTCCCAAACTCGACAAGTGACTGAAGCTGGCGCCAATTTCGAAGACTACTAGCATCACTGACAATTCGGCAACCATGCTGTACGTTGCCGCATTCCTACTCTCGTCTCTCTAAGGGATCACGGAATGCTGCCGAGCTGCATTTTACGGACGTTGATATCCCTGTCCTTGTCATAGCCTGTTATTCACTCTGCGCCATAAAACTGGAGCTTGCCATTTCGTGGATATTAGTAGAAATCAGCGCCGTCTCATCACAGATTTGCGAGCGAACCATGCAGGCGCAACCTACTTCAGACACAGCAGACAGCATGTCGGTTATCATTTACCGCCAGCTCTCATGTACATTGAAATTAGGCTTTTACCGCACTTCCCGTGAATACTGTCTGTGACAGACGTTTAGATATAACCCATTGGGGTAGACTTCCACGAGCATTGTGACCTACTGCCAACGTCGCAACACCGTTGATTAGCCGAACGCAAAACGACACTTCACCTTCTGGGGATTCCGATCAAAGCGGCTTCAAGTAGTCATGTTTGCCTCAACCCACTTGCAGGTGATTACGCCTCACTCGTCTAGAAGTTCCCCGCCCTATTTTCGTATCTACCCTTGATACCTCCAGTCATCGGTGCACTGTAGCGTCACAGGGTTACCAACCGCTCGCCGGTGTTCGACAGAACCCATTGCCAAACAGTGAGTTACCTGAGAGAAGGGTGTGCTCAGTTAGCACACATGTTTGAGTTCACCAGCATCCGTCTATAAAACAGCCCTCTGGCCTCTCCCGGCTGCACGGTGTAAAGAGAAGTTGGAAGACTGACGCTGGAGTTGAGACCGTCGAGCGTTTGCGGATGCTAAGGTATCTGACAGAAATCTTATTTCTCGCATTCAAGACAACACAGCAATTTTGAAGGCCTCTGTGTGTTTACAGAACTCGGTCTGTCTTCCAGCTACCGCTAGATCCCGTTTATCATCTTAGGTGTCACAAGACACCGCTGGTCACACCACTCGACTCGCTCAAATTTCTACGCATGCTGTTTAAACCTGTGAACTTTACTTGAACTTTCTCTCGACAGGCAGGAGACTGTTAGAATAATCCGGTGTGGCCAGCCTCGTCAAACTAGAACACCTCGACCCTCTCATGGAGTTCTTCTAACTATTTGCTACGCTTTGCACGTCTGTTTATACGGATATACATGCCTTTGGACAGCCGATATTTGGCCAACAGCGTTACGAAATCGGCATGATGGTGGTGACTCTGATCCAGGGGGAGGTGGACAACTGTTAACTTTCTCTGAGCCAAAATTGATGACTGGCTCTGAAAGCGGCCGTGTGATTGTGTGCCTTGATTTTTAAATAGTATAACGTCTGAATCAGCAATGGCACCATTTGCACCATCCTCCCGTTCGCAGATGTTTTGGGCTTTCTAGAAGGTTATACCTTGGTTGACCGGGAATCTCCACTGTGGTTCACTATCACTGACACCTGCAATCAGTCAAACACACAGCCCTTCTTCCAGCTTGTCGTTAAAGTTCAAACGGCCAGCATGGTCACGGAAGCTCGTGTTGGTTTGATGCGGGAGCGACTGGACCTCCGCACGCTCTGCTGCTTGGAAATCGATGGTAGTCAGGACAACTGTAATTAATTCCCTTAGTTCGTTGAGCAGCGGAGGCTGAGACGTTTCGGTAATGAAAGCGACTCACGGCCACCAGCCGTAAAACGAATACCGGTGTGATTTCTTCTCAATTCACGATGAATGCTGCATCACAGCCTGAAGCTCTCGACTCAATCACTAATTTCGTTTGCACCATCATCAAGAAGCAATCGCTCGGCTGAAGAAAGTTCTACTCCGTGACGTCGATTCGTAATAGATGGAATAATCAACTTCAATCAGCTCTAGGAACGGTTCTCGAGCTGAAACCCCCAAGTAGAGAGTAAGGAGAAGACATCGAGCCGGTTGCACGGATAAGCTTTTGTTCAAAAATCAAGTGACCGCATCTATAGATGTATAACACTATTAGAGAGATTAAGGTTTTTAATCGGCTGAGCACAAGGTTACACGTAACGTTAAAGGCTGCAGGCCGAGTGGTGCAACAACCAGTGAAGAGACTGAAAAATAACGGGAGATATAACACTGAAGTTGATCTTCCGTCCCTGATGTGGTACCTTGATATGTTTGAGTTAATCCCATGATAAAACTTCCGTCGTTTCGGGGCTTATGTGAGCAGTAAGCCGAGTAGATTTTTATAACACTAATACAATAATTTCAGTACTCTCACCAAATCAAGTATATCTTTTCAAACGAAGGAACACTCACCAATCAGTAAACCTCAGCGAACGGCCAAGCTGAAGATGGTTTGCTTGTTCGCAGGATGTGGCGATGGCACGAATAAAAACTTCACAGAGAATAACACGAGTGATGGGCTTTCAGAAATGCGAAGGATTGCGTGCGAACAGTTGGCAGCTGTTGGGGTTTTCGCCGTCCAGTGAGAGAGAGCTCAACAGGGTTCTGGAACAGCGGACAAAAAAAGTGGCTCAAATTTTGCAGAAACAGAACCGTCGTAATACGGGCATTGAAAAGTCATACAAGAAAGGGAGGGTCCAACGGAAATGAGCCATTTGTCGTGCTATAATAACTCTCTTAATGGGGCTGACATGTCGGAACATTTGGAAGTTAAACTGGTGTCCAGATCAAGCAGGTGAAGAGGAGTGTTATCTCGTTCTACTCTAAAGCTAATATTGATGGAATGTGTCAACTCTCGCACTAGGGACACAATTCTGACTACCACCGAAGAAATTGCGCTGTGCTGTACTGAGAGAACAAGTGCTGAACAGTAAGACTCCGTTCGGTGGAGGAAGGACGATTTCGGCAGTAAGAACATAATCGTATTACTCATAAGTGATGTGGCAGATTTATGAATTTAGATGAGACCCAAATGTGAAAAGTCAGGGCTTCGGCTGGATTCAAACCAGCGACAGACACAGCATGACTCAACGCGGCAAGCGCTCTACCAGCTGAGCTACGAAGCCACACCGGGAGCTCGGGAATTTCACACTTGGACTCTGTTACCCACCCGTCCCACTGTCTCATATTGAATCCACCAAATGATTCAGGGGATCGACTGCCCCGGTAGGATTTCTCAAACAGTTAACGCTGGGATCCACCAACGCCACTGCTGGACGTAAAAATTGTATTACTGATAAGTAGTGTGGCAGATTTATGAATTTAGATGAGACCCAAATGTGAAAAGTCAGGGCTTCGGCTGGATTCGAACAAGCGACAGACAGAGCATGCCTCAACTCGGGCGGGTAACAGAGTCCAAGTGTGAAATTTCCGAGCTCCCGGTGTGGCTTCGTAGCTCAGCTGGTAGAGCGCTTGCCACGTTGAGGCATACTGTGTCTGTCGCTGGTTCGAATCCAGCCGAAGCTCTGACTTTTTACATTTGGGTCTCATCTAAATAATATAATTCTCGGAAGGAAACACTTATGTTTGAATTCGGTGATAATTCGGGCCACCATGGTGTAGCTGGCTCTCACGGCTACTGGAGGCGAACGGATGGAAACAGAATGGCGCGAGATATGTTTGATCCCAACTGCAGTTGAACAGTACTCGGTTCAATCGCCTATGAGGTGCCTAGGACCAGGATAACGCAGTAAACACAGAAAGTGCCCCACCTTTCTAGGCCGAAAAAGGTTCCAAAATCGGGCCTAGAAAATACTGATCGTTGTTGAGTAGGAGTTCCGACTGCGTTCCAGTCTACCACGCGGATAAACTTGAGGAATCAGTTTGCCATAAGGGTGGGACTGGTGATGTGCGCAGACGCGCACAGCGTCGGGGTGGAAAAGGTCAAGTGGATTCAGTATCGAAGGCGTCAGATGTTTTGGAATTGGCATAGGCTTGGTTGAAGCCAGAGGCATCAGTACAGTGGTACTCTCTCCAAGGATTGGCCGTTTAAAGACTTGGGAGGATAGACAGACTCTTGTGGGGAGCGTCGTGGTCTCGGATACATGACACTACAAACAACACGGATGTGAGGCATTAATCACGCCGCCGAATCGCAACGTTAAAACAAGGAAAAGAACAGCAACCGTAGTTTGCGTGCATCGTAGCCGTGGCTCTTCGTCAACTGAATGCAAACTTATGCTAACATGGTTTATCCTTGTGAGTTTATTACACCAGAGGTAGACTGGACGCTGGATTGTGTTCAAAGAGGTGCTTTTAGATATATGAAGATTACTGACGATATCAAATCCGAGTGCGCTAGTTCAGCACACAAAACATGCAACAAGTTGAGGACAAAACCAACAGTCCACTGTTCTTAACCAGGTTATCGCCGAATGCCTCAAAGGCTACAAAAATTACGGTGACGCAATCACTACGCAACAGTTACCAAGGGATCGTTGAAATAGGGCCAAACATGAAAGTGACAGAGCTACCGTGCCAATATTGCATGGTGTTTGATAGCACGGACAGGTAGGAGCATCGCTGGCGACCGGTAGATGGATCGGACACTCCGCGGAAGTAGTGTAGAGCCCCGCTTCAGAAAAGAATCTGTAACAACAGCTTTCATGGGTGTTGAGAAGCCCTCTTCCAGATACAACATTAAAGCATGCAAGTTTTGATCTGAAAAACGGTGGTGGGGATGGGTTTTAGCCAGCAGAGAGTCATAGGGGCCACCTATACTATTTTTCAGCCAGGACGGCGACACAACTGGTCTTCGTTATTTGATGCCTCCAATATGAGCAGAGATTAGCGGAAAACGCCAGGAGTGACCTAAAATCTCGCCGGCTCTACAGGCTGCGGTTGGAAAAATGAATAATAGGTGGTTTTGCTGCGTGAACCTGTGAAGGGAAGGCGTATGTCCTCGTTTACTTCTTTTGGTTGCTGATAGTTCGTACACTGGAAGGAAGTCGGCGAACGAGAATGCTGCGAGTGAAATGAACGTGAGGACTGAGGAATTCGCGGTGAACTCTAAGAACACTTAGGTCATTCACGGTAGACTACGACGTGATAAGCGGGTAGAGACTGGTGGAACAACCCTAGCTATGCTCAAACTGTTGAATGAGATATGGCTGCGGCGCTTACTGATCTTCTCGACGGATCTCCGGAAGGACTCGCTCTGTTGTCTGCATCCGCAGGGAACGTGTAGGGGCTATAATAACTGATATTTCGATAATCGCATTCACCTGTACATTTTTGATGATTTTGGTTTAGTACCTACTTTTGTTTCAGTCAAGCTACCCATTTTGTAACATCCGACCCGGGGCTAAAACACAACTCGCTCTGCGCCTCGCTAGCTTGACGTGTCTCTCTGTACTCTCTATTTTCCAGTGTCGGTAATAATACACGAAGTCAACGCGCTGAGACTTGGCTTTTCTTTGTCAATCGATTGTCGATAGTGATAACTGACAGGGTTTTATTTTGTTAGATCAGCCCCTAAAAATGGTGAGCCCGAAAATTTCGAACGTTTCGCTACAGTCTTCTCTTGCACCTTGGTGAGTTCGTTCTTTTGCATACTTGCATGTATATTGTCTTTATTGACGTACAAGTAATCAGTTGTTTTTCTCTGTTCGTGTGTATGTCTGGCATATAAGCATTTATGTACTTCCTCAAATCGGCTTAATTAGTTGTTACTGATATCTGAACCGCGTGATCACTACCCCCTGGCCGAAGTACTATCTAAGCACGTTGACAGCCCCCGCGTTTGCACTAATGTTCTAGCGGTCCATCAGTTCCTTGAAAATGACCCTGTCTGGTTTGGTTACTTATAAGCAGAATTCTTCAACAACGGAATTTTGTCTGATCAAACAAGGTTCTGTCAGTTGTTAGTCAGGTTTCGGAGCGAAGGTACTTCACAGCTTCGCGGTGTTATGGTAAACCAACCGATATAGCTCAAGCACGAGACCTTTCTTAATAAAAAGAGCAGTTGTTAACTGAGTACAGAAACTTTTCGAAGGCCTCCAACTAGATGACAAACGCCCTACAACGCCGCTAACGCAAACGCAACAACTCATCGTCAACTCTCATGTGGACGATGCCCTTCGGGAACTCTGACTTCAAAGATTGCTAGAAGACACGCAAGCAATAGTTATCGTCACACATTCACGAACTCTTGCCAAGACAGCAAAAATGGCTGATCAAATAATGGAGCCTTTTCAGCAACTACTTGTTTGCTTAAGTGTATTACAATCTACTCCACGTTCTAAAGTAGGCACGTGTGGTCCAGACAAGGTGGTTACCTTAAACGTGGTCTATCCGACATTGAGGCTCTAGGAGCAGAAGTCGCAGCTTCGCGACGCGGCTTGAACTAACTTACTTCAAACCGTTCTTCATGTCTGCGACCTAGTACATCACCCAGGTACTATAACCCGCAGACAAAGGCTGACTGTCTGTACCACGAACGTTTCGGTAGCTGGGCCAAATGGTGCATAAATCCTGTATCTACGCCTCCTTAATGCGATGCACACTCAGCATTTGACCTAGTTTAATATTCACGGGTCAACCAGTCTGGCAGCTCTGGTTTCATTAGCCATCTATCGGACATCCTTACAACGGTGTAGCTCTTACAGTCGTAAGCAGCACAGTAAACACCTCGGATTGAACGTCCACACGACTCGAACCACTAACGCTTGCCACAGCAACATTCCTCGGCAGGTTATTTCTGCTTGAAATCAGGCATTCTCAACATTCAGGATCGACCCAGAGATAACCTCTGTCGCTCATTCACGCGAGTGCAGTTTTAGCCACGGCACATTTCAGCCGGCATCAAGCCCTCCAACGTCGTAAGCACTACCTAATTCAGGTACTGCAAGGGGAACACGACTAGCATTGATGTCTTCATTGCACGGTCACCCCTGTTTTGTTCATCGACACAGACACCCTCGATCTCCAACGCCATTTTTTTGACAACACCGTGTCAGAAGCGTTGTTGAGCCACGTAAGATTGTTTGTGCACGTTTGCAAGGAATAATTCACCTTGTCTGTGCAAACCATAGATATCTCTAGGCCAACAGCATCTCACACTGAGTGGTTGCGCGGATAACACTAACAGCGCCAAACCTACGCTATCCGATTCATTTCAGTCCACCTGGTATACACTCGCACGATTTGTCTGAGGATACTTGTCAGTTTAAACACCACGTACTATTCCTTGGCATTGGTGTGGACCAGGCCTATTCGCCTACTAATCTTTTTCTTTTTCGAGTCTATTAACTGTAGATAGGACAACAAAAAAGAAGAGAATCAAAAGCAGTGACACTCGAAGTTGTAGTGTCCATGAAACGTCCACTGTAAAATTATTTAGTCCCCACCGGATACGTTGACATGGTGTGTTATCCTTTGTTGCCTGTCCTGCGGGTATTTCACCTTGTTTTCTCTCTCTTTCAGACAATCCGGACATGGTATGTGGAGTGACAGGTCCCATCAACCTATCGTACAGCACTGGACAAACCTACCCCCTTTTCTCTCAAGAGTTTCTAGGGTTGGGCAGCCCGCTGCGATAGGCAAGAAACGCACCGAAAACTAAATAACATAAATAAATGAACCATACCAGCTCAGCAACTATTTTTGACTGACCCCCCTCCATCCCCCAACTTTGACATTCCCTATCACGTGCAACCATCCTTTGCGTGTATCACCCTGTAACTGTGATCAGTCTAAAAGACTCCACATGTTATTCTTCCTCCCTCGCTGCAATAACGAAGGCCTGTGTAATACTAGCCTTCTGGGGGAAAGCAATGTAGCGACTATGATAAATGATATTTTGATAATCGCATTCACCTGTACATTTTTGATGATTTTGGTTTAGTACCTACTTTTGTTTCAGTCAAGCTACCCATTTTGTAACATCCGACCCGGGGCTAAAACACAACTCGCTCTGCGCCTCGCTAGCTTGACGTGTCTCTCTGTACTCTCTATTTTCCAGTGTCGGTAATAATACACGAAGTCAACGCGCTGAGACTTGGCTTTTCTTTGTCAATCGATTGTCGATAGTGATAACTGACAAGGTTTAATTTTGTTGGATCAGTTCCAACAAACGTATCAAGGAGGAGAACATTAGATACAGACCAGTGAGTCGTCACTCTGCGATAATGAGCGTCCAAGAAGAATCAGCCAGGGATTAAATGGTGTTTTAGCTCCCAAATAACCTTGCCGATTCTGCACACTAGCATGGGATCATGAAGAAATGAACTCGTATTACAGACCTTTTGTTTTCAAGATGATGTCACTGAAAAGCATGACGGAGAAGAGCACGTCGGAGTCTTTTACCCTGAGAGCTAGACTGCTCCGGGGCCGAGAACCGTTTGCTACTTTTGAGGCCGGCATCATGTGGCATATCTCCCGGATTTCGTATATGGAAAAGAGAGTTCTTGGCGGATCATAAACTCTTTGTGGCTGAAGAAGGAGCCAGATCAAGTTAATGACGGGTATGTGGTCTTCCTTATGTCTAAAAATGATCTGGTAACACCTCCAGGTTGTCCATATCTTCTTTTAGAGAGGAACTTGATTATGGCGGGCAACCCCACCGAGCGAGCGTTGCCGTTGGATCTGAATAGGTAACGTGAACTGTCCACCTCTTGAAGACTTAAGTTTGATACTGCCAGTTGCAAATAATTTGAGAAAAGAAGCTGGAAACTACTCCTGGTGGCTAGAAACTCAAGTGGACCGCATAAAGCTGAATGGACATATAGGTTTAGGTAGCTCTGGTGTTCACATTACAATGCGATGTCCCCGGGAATCCAATGAGTTAACTCCGAAGGCACAATTGTCGATGTTGATTTTAATATCATATTGCGCGAAACGTTCAAAAACAGCACGAAGGCGAGAAAGGTGTTCCTCGTTTGAGCGGCTGGCGATCAAAACTTCATCGATGTAGACGTACACCAAAGGTGTCCGCGTAATACTTCGCTCATGAATCGTTGAATTGTTTGAGCCGCATTACGAAGCCCGAAGGGCAGCCTTGTGAATTCAAAAAGTCCGAAAGATGTAGTAACGGCTGTCTGCGAAATATCTTCCTCCGCGACCAGGCGTCGACAGAAAATTCCAGTCGACCTTCAGAATTCAAACAAGCGTCAGACTAGTTGAGCGGCGTTCATAACAATAATAGCTCAACATTGTTATCCTAGTGAATGTAACCTACAGGAGTAGAGATAGTGCGAATTCATTACACAGCTGACAGCATAACTGCGATACTTATGCCGGCCCACTAACTTTGATGCTAGTGGTTTGTAGTAAGTTTACACATACAAGGTAATGTGAACCGGTGCGGTGGTACTGGCTAGGCAAATCTCACGTCGCGGGGAGTTTAGAATTTTTGGGACGTCCAAGGTGATCTCACTACACTCTACTATGGATGCCCGTGATTTCGCGGACGAACATTCGGGCAACGTGGAAGCATCAGGGGACAACGCTCTCCCGAAGTAGGGATTCGAACAACAGTTATGAAAAGAGGAACAGTACGAACAAACATGGGCCGAAGGCCCAGTAAGGCGTGCACAAGACCTACGGTTGGTGGCATCCGATTCGGATTAGCCTGTCACAATGACCGAAGCCAAAGGACGCCTGTGCTCATCCATCACTGCAATCGGCTTGCGCTGCACCAATTGCAGTTCCACCAACACACCACATATCCAGTGTAAACCCGAAGGAATAAGACCGGGAGGTGTGCCAGTGGGGCCTTTCTGTCCAGCCGGCCAATGCTGGTTAGCCACTTGATTGGCTAATAAGGAAAGGAAAC